>JAPDVU010000007.1:43106366-43148866 GCA_026230045.1 Corynorhinus townsendii | reverse complement strand
GCTTTTTGATATAGCCCTGGGTTTTTAAAAAAATCCTTGAACTCTTTCTTGCAGACTTATTTTCAGAAAAAACAACAACCCAACAACAACTCAGTATCCTTCAGGAATGCCAAAGCCCTGGATGGCAGGGATATTTGGTACCAGCCTTCTTGCTGGACGTTTTTCTAATGGTGAAATAACGGTGGTGGTGGGGGGGGGCGTTATTCTATGCACGTGGGGTTCTGGTTGTATCTCTCGCATATGTGCCTTGCACTGTGTTACTGCCTCCTGGCCAAAGGTGCATGGTCGTGCGGGACACACTTGTCCACATACCTGTAGATGTGGAAATACCTGCAATAGATGCGCAGTGAGACTGGGGACGTGGCAAGTCCATGATGCCCAACTGTTCATGGAATTTAAAAACCTCAGCACTGTCAGGAGTGAGGGGCCTCACACCCATCTCACAGCAAACTGCACAAAGGAGAGTTTTGCTTCGTTTTAAAATCCAGTTTGTTAATATTTTTTTACCAGAGAAGTCTTGTGGAAGCATGAAAATCGAAGCTTGCAGGCAGGGTCCTTCTGCATTTAAAACGCTGCTCTATGTATGGATGAAGCGATAGTTGGCAGTGACTTAAAAAAAGATTAGGGTGTGTGTGTGTGTGTGTGTGTGTGTCTGTGTGTGTGTGTGTGACTGTTTTCTTAGGAGTCATAGAAAATAGTGAATTTTGTC
The DNA here is from genome assembly GCA_026230045.1 of Corynorhinus townsendii. NCBI lineage: Eukaryota > Metazoa > Chordata > Mammalia > Chiroptera > Vespertilionidae > Corynorhinus > Corynorhinus townsendii. The sequence goes on along the minus strand of JAPDVU010000007.1, from coordinate 43,148,157 downwards.
TAGACAAGCAGCTGAACCAACCCTCCTTTACATTTTATCTTCACTGGAGAAACATATTGTTCATTTTATGCACTTGGAGAAGCCCAGCAAAGCTGCTTACTGAGGACTGGACTGAGCGGACCTCCAGCTACCCTTTTCGATGGTTACTGTCAGGCAGGCACACAGGGTCATCTCTGTAGGGGTTCCTGAGCCCAGTTAGGGTTTGGTACGCCCTCAGTTCAATCACCTGCTTGGATTTTCTGGTTTGGGACTATCTGGATTGGATTTCTGTTTTAATTAGCGTGAAATTATTTATAGATTCCATTGTTTCACAGTTAAAATCTAGCTCAGACATTAAGGTCGAATCTCAAACTTTGATGTTCTTTTTACTTCATATTTCTGAGGAAGGCCTGTTCGCTAGACGGCTTGCTCAACCTTTTCGTGTTTTCCAGTCTCTCGTTTCTGGGTTTGCTTTTGTTGCTCAGCCACCACACTGCTCCAGCAGTAAGCAGTTTTTTGTGGGTTTTTTTTTTTTTTTTTAGATGATAGACATTTTTTTCTTTCTGTGTCCATTGTATCTTTCTGAAATTCTTTGCCAACACAAACAAGAACCTCTCTTTTTGTTTAAGGGGGGTGGGGGGAGTCCAGAATCAATGACATGATTTTAGATTCTACCATTTCTATTTTCTCGGCAAAATGTAATACAGGATTTCCTTATTCTCGTGGCTGTGGCGCATCCTGCAGGAAACCAGCCAAGTACAGCCCCTCCCAGCTCCCAGGGACGGGCCTTCCCGGGGCCTGTGTCCTGTTCCCAGCAGGGCCAGCCTGAGCCACCTTCGTATTATGGAACCCCAGGTGCAGGTTCGAAATATGGGCATTTCTACCTCAACTTGCCAGATGCATTGTAGAAGGTGTGTTCCCGGGCTCCTTTCTGGGGAAAATTAGCATATGGTAAATATAGGTCAAGTACTTACAAGCTTGTAAATTCCACTCTCAAGCTTGCTGGATGGTGTGTGTATATAGGAGGGATGTGAGCTTGGATGGAATGGAGGTTTAGAAAATTTGGTTGTAAAAAATATCCTTGGTTTTGAGTTAGAAGTAAAGTGCATCTTCAGCAGGATCATCTGACGAAATAAATTAAATCCGCGGTGAAGGTCAGTATACACTCTGACTTGGGAATGTGAACTTTTCAGAAACCTGTATTTATTACATTTTACTATTTTTAAAAGCCAGCTGCAAGATTCATAGCAAGAAGTGGTCCGACATACCAATGAACGGTGGACCGAAGTGAAGGCTCTTTTCAAAATGGTTAATGCGCCTTATTGGCGAGTCAGCCCGTGCTAGTGTCATTGTTAGAGCACAGCTTTAAAATATATGGATTTAAAACGCAAGTATCGTGACGAATATTTATTTCAAGTGCAGAATGTGTCACAGCAGCGGAGCATCCTATTATTAATGAAGTAAACTGTGTAATACTCTCTAAGAGCCTGTCCTGCTTCAGTTCTCAGCTACGTGAAAATAACAGTAAAACATGTCTGTGTTTTCCTGCAAAGCTTTATTGTTACCTGGGAAGGCACTGTATCCAGAAAAGCCAAATATGGACCAGTGATGTGGCCATAAACAATACCGTCGCATCACTGTGCTGTGCAGAAATCTCTTTAAACTGCCCCCAAACTTTGAGACTTATCTATCATCTATCTCTCTGTCTATGTATCTTTATTTTTTTAATTTAAAAATTTTAGGAAATTTTAAGGACACTGTTAGAGATCCAGAAAGTATTTAGAAATAAAATTCTAGTAAATATTTTGAATCGGCCAGGAAGTAACTCAGATTGTTAGTGCTCGGTGAATTGTATATGAAACACTGATAACACTGGGGGTTTCAAGAGGAAGAAGCGTGCACAGGGCTGGGGGATAGTGGTAGCTGGTGGCATTGTATTTTGTGCAATAGAAAAGTTTTACCACTTTATTCAGCACAAATTGCACTTGCATGCTTTGTTAATTTAAAATCAGTGATAATGTATTTTAGGAAAAGGAAACAAAAGGAGTGTCGTCCCTATATGACTGGGGGAAGGCATGGAGGTGACTATTCAGCATTTCTCCCCCCTTTCTGTGAACTGGAGAGATCAGTTTCTCTCAGGGAAGCCCACTCAGGACGGCTATGATCACAAACGGGCCTTGTCCTGTTCTCCCTTCTACTCCTCCCCTTTCCATGCGGAGCTCAGGGAAGCTGCAGTGATGGGCAGAGGGGTGGTCCAGACCCTCCCACAGTTCAGGTTCAATGCTGTTGACACCCACCCTTCTCCCTGCCCGGCTTATCCTGAGTTACTTACAGGGAGACGCTAAGTGTTTGTTTTAGGCAGGCTGCACTCAAACCCCTTTCTCAAAGACTCCCTCCTCCGCCTCCGATATTTTGTGGAAACAAATTCAAATCCAGTAGGTGCTGTGCACATGGGAACAGAGTCCCACCGTTCCCAGGCATTTTTCCGAAAGTGGGAGCTTGTTGTGGTGTTTGGCTCCATTGCTGAGAGTAGCTGGCTGAAGGCATTAGACTACTGAGAGTCTGGCTTATTCCCAAAGGGGCTCTGCAAATTAATCACCCTGTGAGCTAAATTTGTTTGTGGACGTATTTGGAAGGGTGGAGGGCCTCTGGGGTGCGTCCTGTGGAGCACCTGCTCAGAGTGTCACCTGGAGGGCTCCCCCACCCTGCTGGCCCCCAGGACCTGGTGCAGGGGGATGATGAAGATAATCACACTCTTCCTCCTGGGAGCTCAGGGCACCCAGCCCCCAAGGGTGGAGGTGGAACAAGGGATTTAGGGGTACGTGGAGATTTTATGGTCTGTTTCTATAGCAATCGCTTCTTAAAAATAATTTACTAGTTTAATACAAAAGCGGTGGAAGGATTTTTATGTGCTCGTACAGGGAAGATTTTTTTTTTTAGTTTCACACATGTTCAGTTTTAATGGGTAATAATTACATCTTTGTGTTTTGATGTCGGGCTGGTTATGAGGCCTAATTCTGCAGGCAGCCTCCTCATTGATTTGCTGGGAACTGCTAGAGAGAGAGAGAGAAAGAGAGAGAGAGAGAGAGAGAGAGAGAGAGAGAGAGATGCAGGCCAGGATCCCTCTTGTTTTTAAGACAAGTTAACACTTAAGTGGCTCCTTCAGTTCCATTTCCATAGACACTGGCTTTCCCAGCTTTTCTTCCTCAAGGCCCTGGAATCGAATACACATATGGTTTTGTGGTTGGGTCCTTTTGAAAGGCGGGTTCCTTACAGAAGAAATAACGGGCCCTGGCCCCCCCGCTGACCCCCTCTCAAGGCATGCCCCCCACCTCCACTCCCGCGTGTGGCTTGCAGGCCCGATGCTCTGCAGCCCTGGCCCTGTCTGAGCTGGGAAGGCAGTAAAAATGAGCACTAATCAATCTTTCGCAGAGAGGCGATGGGCATTAGAAGGCCGCTATCCTGTGACTAAACACACCCCTTTTATGGAGTGTTGGTGCTAATAAAGGACAGCTTATTACTGAGGCAGAGACCAAAGCCTGGATGAGGTCAACCCTGACTGACAGTCATCAGTCATTCTTAATGATACTTTTTCCCGAGCTTTCTAAGGGATTCTGAGCAGAGTGCAAATCACTCGGGGTCATTCATAGTTCATGTACCCACAGATGGCAAAGGGTTTTGAAAGACTTCAGTTTAAACTTGCAAAAAAAAAAAAAAAAAAAGATCCTCACTTTTTTTTTTTTTTTTTTAAGGAAGGGAAAATACCCCAAAACAAAACATAGATTTTTCTTATTGGAACGTTTTCATGTTCTTTCAACCTAATAGATGTTTTACACACTACGGCGCTTGTGCGTTATTAAAAGAGACATAAATTTATGTTTTATGACGTCTGTCTTCTTTAATTATTACCTTTGATGTCTATTGGTGACTAAAGAGAGCTTAACAGGATTTCTCTCTCTTCTTAAATTTCGTGTCGTGAAACCCAGCTAGTCCCTGACACATGTGTGTTCCTCACCTTCAGGATTATTTTATAAATCCCTTTCTGATGAGCGGAAGTGTCAAATCAAGGACAGGTCATAAAGTAAAAGTATAAACCTTTTAAAGAGGGACCTTGGTAATATATAAACATTCTGCACACTATCTGAATTTTTTATGGAGGAAAGAAAAATTATATTTCAGCTGTAGGAAGGGAGAAGTTTAAACACCAGCCTGTGTTTTAATGTATGATTATTTTTTTGTCCCCCTCCTGCTCTTATTTATAGCCATGGAAGAAACCATTGGCTCTAGGGGTGATTTTAAACATTTGACTCTGTGTGGAGCCTGCCTGCTCAATGTATGTGCTTAAATCCACAAGGTTGATTTTGCGTTGATTCTTGAGTGCAGTGTTTTAAACCAGGGGACACACTGGCTTGGGGGTTGGGGGCACGGGGGTTCCAGGTCTTTGTTCTTTCCCTGTATTTTTCTTCCTTTCCTCGGGCCTCAGTTTCCTTATCTGTAAATGAGGGTTTAGGGCAGTGATTGGCAAACGCATTAGTCAACAGAGCCAAATATCAACAGTACAACGATTGAAATTTCTTCTGAGAGCCAAATTTTTTAAACTTAAACTTCTTCTAATGCCACTTCTTCAAAATAGACTCGCCCAGGCTGTGGTATTTTATGGAAGAGCCACACTCAAGGGGCCAAAGAGCCGCAGTTTGCCGACCACGGGTTTAGGGTGTTCGAGATCCCCCTAAGTGTTGCTCTCTTGCAATTCTGCACTTCATCTAACCCGTTTTGTGGCACTCTGAGTTGGAGGATATGGTTGTTATGAAGCAACAGCTGTTTTTTAAACACACACACACACACACACACACACACACACAAAAAACACCTGGTTATGCTCAGAGAATTTGCATTTGGAAAAATTTGAGTTTATTTTTACTTATAAAATTGGAAGTAAGCTGAAATCAACAACTTCTGGGTCCTTCTGCCATTTCATGTCAAGGCATATGGAAGGAAACATGTTACCGCACACGAGCCCCAGAAGTCGTGATGGCGGGGATCCGGGTGCACAGGGTGGCGGGGGCACAGGGCTTGGGGAATGCTTCCTGGGTCCCCCCCTGTTCCATCATGGAAGAGGAGGCTGGGAACATGGCTGTCGCTTTTTAAAGAGGCAGCGCCTGTTCATCTTTGCTCTGGAAAGATGGGGCATTTGGAACTGAATTCGGCATTTCCAGAACACCTGCTGTACACAAGCAAAGGCGAGTGAAACTGCGGAGCTCCTGGGGACATGGAGATGTGGCTTCTCACGGTCCTTCTGTGGGTGCGTAGATTTGACTTTGCCCACAGCCAGTGGGTCCGCTGACTGGACGCTGGCCTCGCGACCTCAGCGTGCCCTTTCGGACATCAGAAGTGGCCTTACAACCTTAATTGATCTTTGGACAGCAGGAGTTAGGATCCCGCCATCATGGTCACGGGCATGCAGTGCTGATGAGGAGCAGCTGGCTGTCTTACACCGTGTGCATCAACCGGCAAGTTCCAAGGACAGGTGTGCCTTGCGCCCTTACCGCATACGGAGCCCACCCGCTCACCTGGGGCTGCGCCCAGGTGGTGGGTTTTACTGGATGCTGTTGAAGATGAAGGATAGGGACGCCTCAGAGCCATAGGTTATCTGAGAACAGATGGTCCTTGCTGGTTTGGGACGTGAGTCGTCTAGAACTCAACCCAACGAGAGCCACTTGGCGGAGAGGCAGGTTTGCACTTTGCTCTGCGTTTTCACCTGCTCGAATGTCGAGCGTCAATCCATTTGGTAAAATGCTAAACAGTGAGTTTGGAAATAAGTTTTCTGTGGGAAGACGCCTGGAACAGGCTTGAAATTTAAAAGATGTAACCCAGCCGTACCAGAGGCAAGATGCGCGACATATTTCTGAGGCCCAGTCATCCACACCAGTGTAAACATGTGTTCGCAGTGTCCAAATGTCTTCACAACCCAGACCAAGTAAGTCCTGATAGGAAGAAAAAGCACTTGGACGTGGCTGTTCCGTTTAATTTTCCTCCTGCAGGCCCTAGGTACTCTGTCTCCAAGGCGTGGGCTTTCCCTGCTCCCTACTCGCCCCCCTCTAATTTTCCAGAACCTTCCACCGGCCCCATGGGTAAGCCCACTGAGTCTTTGATGCTTTCCTGATCGCCCTCTGGAAGACATCTATCAGGCCTTGTCTTATCTGTTTGTAAGGCAGCTCAGGCCCCAGATTTAAGTCATGGGGTCTGGCTACAAGTTAGAGTGTGATTAATAATTGACTAATGTAGCTTTTATTTATCACAGGCTAGCACATTTCGCCATTACCGAGTTAATTTATGTTAAGTGTAAGCTGTCGTTCAATCTGTTTTTCAACTTTTTTTTTTTTTTAATCCTAAGTCTATCTTTCACTTTTTGAGAAACAAAATCCTTATACAGGGCACAGGCTCGCTCGGTGCCAAAAAGTTGATTTCCTTTTCACTGGAGCCATACATCACCAGCCCTCCCAGCTGCACTGTCAGCCTGTGACAGAATGACATGTGTCATTTATCAAAGGGGCCAGGCTGGGCCTTGGGAAACGCTGCCGACAATGCCTGAGAGAGTTCATTTTGCAGTCCCTCCTACCCTTCGTAAGCCCCTTGCCAGGAAAGCCTGTGATGTTTCTGTCTTCACAGCATTACTGTAAGTCCTTCAGCCCGCACAAAATTAACCCTCAGCACACAGCAACTGCTGCCCGGCCTGCCGGCCGGAGAGGTTCCCGCCTGGAACCCACCCCCCGGCTCCGTGTAACTGCACCCCGCACACTGCAGCCCTTCCCCTCCTCCCCACTTTTCCACAGGCTTTAAGAATTCAAACCCGAAGTTTTCATCAGCAGGACAAGGTCAGAGACACAAGGCACAGCGATGAAGATTTAGTTCCCTTGTATCCAAATGAGCCGATCCCCTCAGCGCCTGGCCAGAGTTTGGGCTTCTATTTACTGGAGGGCCTGCCTCATGTTTTACTCCAGGTTATTTTTGAAACCACCAGCGAAAACTCCGTGGATGTTTCTTTCCTTTCTCTGTGGTTCAGATTTTGTAGCTCTATCCCTGCCTCTTAAGGACAGATCGTCTGGTTTTTATAGCAGTCCCTAAACCATCAGAAGACAATGAAAATGGGATAAGGAGGGAAAAAAACAACCACACACCCACCAGGGGGGACCCCGTTGTTAAAATATAAAAGCATTTGGTTGAAATAACTTGTTCCCCCCTCCCCCCCACGATGGAAGGGAAGCATTTTGCATTTGAGTCCTGTGAGAACTTGAGAAAAGTTATTATTGCTCCCATCCCTACCCCTTTGTACTGTACTGTCCCCAGGACCAAGGTTATTTACAGCTCCAGATATCATTTAAAGAGATAGCTAAGCAGACCGTTGCCTCAGCCAGGAACTTTCCAGAAAGAAATCCTATAAATTAGGCGTTGCTCAGGAGTGGCTGCTTCCTGGGCAGAGCCAGCCCTTTCATTTGTCTGCATCAGGCTAATTTATTTTTGCAGCCAGATGTGAGCTGACAGCCATCACTCAGAGCTTCCTCTCCCCACCGTCACCAGGTCGGGAAAACAGTCACGTTTCCCATTTTACAGAATCCCCATCAACATTATTGAAGATGGATGTATCTTTAAAGCAAAGATTGATTGTGGATATCGGCGTTATGGTGCCATTTATCATGGTGAATATTATTTAGACTTGGGTTGTACAAGGCTGTAACTTGAGACCCAGCCAGGGGAGGGACAATCTGGAAACGCGAATCCGTGAACTTTAATGGATGGATGCTTTTTTCAAAGCTCAACTCACTATAGCGTGATTTACTTTTCTTACAGAAAGGAAACAAGCATTTCAGTTTTAAAGGGACAGCGTGCCCGATTGGCCTATGTGGTGGGTCCTCCCCCGGCAACCCCGCTGGGAGGCCAGGACAGTCAGCCCTGGCAGAAGTGCTGAGAAACCCTGGTGACATAGCCGTGGCTGTGCAGCTGAGCCTTAAAGACCGCTTCCCAGACCTTCTTATCCTCCCAGGCTCTGAGAGCCTTAGAACTTGAGATGCACCCAGAGCTCACTGCGATCAGGGAGACAGTTAGAGCTCTTCATCGGAAGCCAGAGAGCCTCTTCTAAGTGCTGCTGAGAGCAGCGGCCATTTAGACTCGGGAAGACAAATGAAGCTGAAACGCTCCTGTGTCAGGAGCACGAAGCTTTGGGGAGAATGCACAGCTCCCTCCGAAGGCCTAAAGGTAGTAGCATATGCAGTGGAAGTCGTCCAGTCGAGCTAATTAATACCAGTCTCTCGCTTTGCTTCGCTGTGGCACCGTTATTGACGTCTGCTCAGCTGGGAGTCCCGCGGCGCCTACTGCACAGGATCAGTGTCTCAGAAGCTGAACCTGCCAGCGACGTGCCCATACCTCTATTCTTAGAAAACTGTCTAGTGCAGTGGTCGGCAAACTGCGGCTCATGAGCGACATGCGGCTCTCGAGCTGCGGTTTGCCACTCTGTTGACTGATGAGTTTGCTGACCACTGATCTAGTGGATCGGCTCCTTCTGCTTGGGGCATGAGGCCCGGAAGTTCACGCATAAAGGCAGTCACCTGGGACAGGGAAGACACTTCATTTCTAATGACTTCCTTGTCCTATTTGCCCATGCCTGGGTCAGAAGGTCCAGCTGCCTGGGTCATGCCTCTTTTGCCCTTAACTCATTGTAATTTTTGATAATGTTGCTTATTTCATGCTCCATGTCGGGGGCCGGGTGCCGAGGGTGCCTGGAGGAGCTCCTAGCAGTCAGTGAGGGCTTGGCACCATCTGGCCCGGGCCAGGCAGGTTTTGGGCAGCAGCACCCTGCCTCCCAGCGCCCTGACACAGAGCTCCGGCGCCAGGCCTTGGTAACGAAGCCGGGTCACACTGGCCTGCAGGGGCCGCCACCGCTGGCCAGAGCACCACGTGCCACTACAGCTGTGATGCTCAGTGTGGCTGGGAATGCATACCCTCCTGGCCCCTGTGGTTTTAAAATGTAGCAGGTTCCTTGGAACGGGCAGTGCACTGCACAAGAAGTTCTTTCTTTTCAACATTGGGAACTCTCCTCCGCTTTTGAGGGTGCACAGCCTGATGGCATGAATGTTAAAGCATACTGCCCATGCCACGTGGTGGGAACCCTCGTCTCTCTTCATAAGCTCAATGACTGACACGTCTGTGTCCCAGGAGACGCGGAGCTCCTGAAGGGCAGGTGTGTGAGACCCTGCTTCCCCCACCTGCCCTGAGCTCAGCACTTGTTCCGTCAGTGCCTGTTTGTGGCTGAGCGTCCTCAGCGAGAAAGTCCTGCTCTCAGCCAGGCAGGTGAGTGGGACGTCAGGTCCCTGAAGACCAGGGTGCTGGTAAAGAGGGGTGTCAAAGAAAATAGGGACCCTTTTCCTAAATCAAACCACTAACTCAAGGTGGGTGGTGGGACGGTCCTCTTGGGAGCAGCCTTCCCTATAACATCGATCCAACCTTAGGAAGAAAATCAAAAGCCAGTGTGCCAAAAGAGCGGGCAGAGAAGGAAGGCAAGGAGAACTGCTATCCCCTGCTTAGGAAGGTGGGAGGCAGCGTAAAAGAACCCCTGGGAATTCGGGTGGTTCCATCATCGCACCTCTACAGGCAGGCATGCTCAGGACTGGTGGGGCTGGGGCTTCAGGGGACAAATGCCACGCTCTCCAGTCAGTCTTGCCGGTGTACAGCTCTGTGTTTATCTGCAAGTTAAAAGCACATTCCTGTCCTTTTAGGAACATGTGAAATGTCTGCAAACAGGAAGTAGTCTATCAAATTCACATGAATCACGGTGCCTGTAATGTTGGCTGAGGTCAAATCATTACACTAAATATATTGTAAGCATTATTAATGCATGGGGTCCGCTGCTGGCTCTGTGATATAGGACGGCATTTCCTGATTAAAAGCCCTGGGGGGGGGGGGGTGAAGATTCTGCACAGGCCCTGGCATGGAGTGACCAGCAGGTGCTCAGGAAGTGTGGCCTGGTCCCAGGGACACACCTCACCCAGGGGACCCTGGGTGCCAGAAGGACGGAAAACAGGGACAGAAGTGACTGAACTTCAGCAGCCACCCCTGTGCACGCGTGAGGAGGCCAGATTCATCACGGTGCATTACGGAGTGCAGCAAATGTCATGAAAACCATTGTTTTTTAATTTTTTTCTTAGAGCGTTTGAATGAGGTGATTTATGGTAGTTATCCATCTTAAGGGCCATCCGTCATTTTTTAGTTGCTAGGCAATCAAACCAGCAGCTGTTTGCTTTGAATGGAGCTGAAACGCTGTCAGTTCCCCACACACAGGTATGACCTCAGTGGCGGAAGCATCGTCTTTGTGAAATTCAGGCGCCAGCTCCCCTGCCCCAGCTCCCCTGGTCGCTCTGTCGTCCTTCTGCAGCGCTGGCCTGTCCTGGTCTTGCGAGAAGGAAAAGAACAAAGGAACAGGCGCAACATTCCTACCCAGGAAACTTGAAACTGTCCTTAAACACCCGGTCTCACTTGGTTGGTATTTGCACTCAGCAAGGTAGATAATTCAAAAAAGTGCTGCTGAGGTGAAGTAGAGGACTGCAAGTATTTCCATAAGCCAGTTACAGAAAATCAGTTCTGGCCTGGCCCTGCGTGTGACTCAGTGGTTGAGCGTCAACCTGTGAACCAGAGGTCACGGTTCGATTCCCAGTCAGGGCACATGCCCGGGTTGCGGGCTCGATCCCCAGTGTGGGGTGTGCAGCCGATCAATCATTCTCTCTCATCATTGATGTTTCTAGCTCTCTCCCTTTCCCTTCCTCTCTGAAATAAATAAAAATATATTAAAAAAAGAAAATCAGTTCTCTGGTGGGAAAAACAAAACCCCAGCCATTCTCAATGTGTGGCCCAGCTCAGAGGCCAATCTGATGGCATTTTGGGGGCCATGAGGTAAGATGCTGACTCTGTCCTTTTGGTGGATATGGGAATTGCTTTTGGGCATTGGCAGGCTCTGGGTGGAGGGAGTGCCCATGGATGCCATCGATGGCCATGCCTGTGGCTCCCTCCCCTGTGACTCCAGGCTGCTCCTCACCCGTCACTTCAGGGCTGCACCCCTGCCCGGCCCTGTGTCTTCTGGGGACCATCCGCCTGGTGCTTCTCCAAGATGGGCCTTCTCCATAGATCCCTGACATGAGGCACATGCTGGCGAATGTGTAAGCAGTAGTGCCTGCCTCTAACCTTTAGCTTCAGATACAGGCTACAGAAAGGATCCTGAGCAAGGGAAATAAATGCGTATTAAAACCTGATTTATAACGTAGGCCAGATTGCTGCCATTTGTGAACTCTCCATGTAGGAGGTTTTCCTTTGTTTCTCAGTCAGGCTTATTGTGTAGCTACACAAGCAATTTACACCCATAAAGCCAAATTTCATGAACTCGCACATCATAGAATTGTATCTGTTTTTCATTTGAATTACCTGGATGGTTTCTATTTGCTCGGATTTGTTGACAGATATTTAGACTATGTCGCTGTGAGATCTTTAGCATGTACTTCGAAAAGTCTAAAATAAGTTGAATTTGGGAATTAGGTTTGCCTTATTCAATTTTCTCATTAAAGTACATATTTTTAATTTATTCATTTGTTAGGATTTTTGAGGGCCTGAAACATTTCCTGCTAATGGATAGTTCTACACATCTTCGTGGGCGTGGGAGAGTTTTCCAATCAAGGACCCTCAGGTACCAGGCTTATAGGGAGACTCCAGATAAACTGTGAAGGGCGCCCTGGTATGTACCCCATCCAGTCACACCAGACAGCGGACAGGGACAGTCCAGGGGAGTCCCGCCATTCCTTACCTGAAACCCTTGAGGCCAGATATGTTTCAGAATTCAGAACTTTTCAGATTTCTAAAGGAAATTCAGTGCCTGTATTGTACACTTTGCAGCAGCCTCCACTTAATGAGACGTGAATTCCTACAAAATGTGTGACTAGTCACACAGCTTAGGGTGAGTAAAGAACACAGGTACCCTCAGATCCCTTTGGGTCGGGTGTTAACTGCTGGTGAGCTTAGGGGGTTAGAGATCTGCGGTTGGGTTTCAGAATTGTGGTAAAGGACTCCCTTGCACAGGCCTGCCCATCTTTGGAACCACTGCCTGTCCTTGACCTGGGGCTCGGGGGCAGTTAGGGAGCCAGGCGTCTGCTTCCGCAGTTCTGGACTTCGGGGCTGGCTGCCTCCTGTCCTGTGTTGTAGGAATTCTCTTTGAGTGTTTCTCCCATGCCCATGAAGAAAAGTGGTATTAGCCGTATCTGCAGACTTCCAAAGACCGCCCAGTTATATGTATAAAACTTGGAGCTGTAGGAACATAGGTTGCTCCCAAGATGTTCTCACGTGTCTTGAGTCTTTTCTGACTTTTGGGGGAATCTGTATTATAGCACAGTTGACTTAGGAAGGAATAAAAGGAAAACTTCCCTCAACAGCGCTCCAATGTTTCCGTCGATTTTCATGGTGAATATATAAATATGGTGACAATGCTAAAAACAGTACTTTGCCAATCATTCCAGCTCTCTTAAAAAAAACAACAAAAAAACACCAAGCACTAGAACACACGCTGCATCAGGTTCTGGGTAGCTCACCAGGGTCTATGTGCAAGGTCACGGATGTGCTGGGGTTCCTCCATTTGAGGGAGGTCGGTGTGGGTAGGATGAGTCAGCTTAGTGGATTTATACTATAAATCAGCAGTAGCTCTCAGAATTTTGGAGCTTAAAGAACCCTGTAAATAAACTTCCTTTGGGGGGATTCTATTGGGCATCCTCAAGTTTCGGACGTCCTTGAGCTGTTGACTGGTTACACTTTCCAGGGAAGCACCTGCACACCTGCCCCACTCACCGGGCAGCTCACTGCTGGGAGGGCTTCTCCTTGCAGTCGGTTGGAAGGATTGATTACTTGATATTTAAAATATTTGAAAATCCCATTTTAGGAGACACATAGAGTGTGGGATTACTTGCACATACAGCTCTATCCCATTTCTGTTGTTTTTAGAGCTCTTTAAAATGCAAGGCCACCCCTGGAGTTTTGGTCCCTCTCCTGTGCTATGAATGTCATTGAGAAGATGCTCAGTTTCTTTTTTTAAATTAAATTTTTTGGGGTGACATTGGTTAATAAGATTATATAGGTTTCAAGCGTATTATTCTATGTTTCATCATCTGTATATTGCATTCTGTGCTCACCACCCAAAGTCAAGTCTCCTTTCATCACCATATATGTGACCCCCTTTTATCCTTTACTACCCCTACCTCCCTTCTCTCTGGTAACCCCCATACTGTTGTCTGTGTCCTTGAGTTTTTGTTTGTTTGTCTTGTTTGATCATTTGTTGCTTTCAGTTTTATATCCCATATGCGTGTGAAATGAACTTTTTCTGAATTATTTTGCTTAGCATGATGTTCTCAAGGTCCATCCATGTTGTCACAAATGGCAGTGTTTCCTCTTTTCTTGTGGCTGAGCAGTATTCCGTTGTATATTGTACTACAGCTTCTCTATCCAAGCAGAGAAGATGCTCATTCTCGCTGGGCCCCTCTCTACATACACAGAAGCTGTGGTGTATCCAGCAGGTTCGAGGGGATCTGCTGCAGGTCACCCGTGGCACTGCCCGTGAATACGTGGAATACATGGTGGCTGTCCACAGGGCTGCCTAGGACAGCAGGGCCAATTGTGGGCACAAAGACTTGGTGCCCTGCGGTGAGCCCATTGGTGGGCACTGAACCTGCAGTTGCTGGCGCCCTGCATGCCTCTTTCCTCCTCCGACTCCTTCTTTGTCTCATCCTTGGCTCTCTGCCCATTTACTTCTCTCTCCCACCTCCTCTACTGATTTTCAGCAACACTCTGGCTTCAGAAACGTTCCTCATAAAATTTGTGCATAGTGTTAGAAGTTATTTTGCAGTATCTTGAGCTCTTCAGAGGACAATTGCTTCAAAATCTAATAAGTCATAATAAATATAGTTCCGGACGATGGGGATAGTGACGCCAGGTTGGGAATTATAACAGCCCTTCCAGGGCTTCTGTGCCGTTATTTGAGTCCCACGCCCCTCCCCCCCCATTAAATTTTGTGTCTTTTGTATATGAGCTGGCCTTCATTATTGTACTTTTATGCTAGTTGGTTGGTTAACAACTCGAATTAAGAAAATGCTATGTGCTTCTTGATAGTCCCATTAACTTTTTGGTTAAATCTGAGATGTTTATCTACACACACACTTTTATAAACGTAGTTCAAGGGTATCAGCAAAAATATTTTGTCTGTTCACATTTGCTGTTCATAAAACACTCAAGGGAGAAATTGTTTTTGGGATACTTTTGATGGGTTTTTAAGTAAATTTTAGATATTGTGGTGTACCGCAGTACTTTTATTTCATTTTCTCAGTAGACCCAGCACATTGAAAGATTTCATCTATTGAAAAACAGCCTTTACTGAGAAATAATTATGAGATTCTTTTGCTTTTTAGTGATAAAGGCACTTTATCATCAGGTTTCGGAGCCTGAGTGTTCATGCACCACACCTGTGTTGGCAGGTGTCTCCTGTGCAGCATCTTATGTAGGTGGGAGGGAGGTGCAGCAGCACCCTCCTGAGCATAGTCAGGCTGCCTTTACCCCTCCTTGAATGAGGTGGTGGCATGAATAAGAAATAAATATTAACATTAAAGGTACAACCCCCTTGGCTTCTTTTTTAAAAAAAATATATTTTTTATTGATTTCAGAGAGGAAGGGAGAGGGAGAGAGAGATAGAAACATCAATGATGAGAGAGAATCACCAATCAGCTGCCTCCTGTATGCCTCCCCACCGGGGACTGAGCCTAAAACCCAGGTATGTGCCCCTGACCTGAATCAAACCCAGGACCCTTCAGTCTGCAGGCCGATGCTCTATCCACCTAGCCAAACCAGCTAGGGCCCCTTTGGCTTCTTGATATGTAGACTTGGGTCACTGCCTCTCATTCTCATCTCTTCGGGGACTACAGGGTGACCCAAGGTTGTGCATTGATGCTGTTGGGCAAAGACAATGGGATGGCTTTCCTGTCAACACCCAACTTACAGAGGTCATGTCTTTTCTTTCAGCATTAGATTTATCAGCTGTAAATCATGACTATGAAAACTGGCCCTGATTCCTACCTCATAGAGCTCCTTTGCTCCCTTCTTCAATTGTTTATTCATTCATTGGTTTACTTATCCAATAAGTACTTACCTTGAGTGACTGTTTGTTTCCAGCAATCCTAAGGGAATGAAAAATAGCTAAGCAGGTTCTCGAGGTAATGGGTCCCACTGTAGAGGTAGAGCATTTTGGAAACTAAAGCAGTTACTAATGTTAATTTTATATAAAATATTTTATTACGCATCCCACGGATGTAAACGTTTTGTTGAGTAATGAAATAAATGTTATCGGGATTAAAGATGGGAAACAAAAAATCTATTTTATCTCACCTGTCTTTTCTTCTTTGCCTCCGCGTCCTTCAGCCATAATCTGCCCTAGCCTTGGGCAGTGGGAACTCGCTGCCTTCTGTGGTGTCTGCTCTGCTGTGTGGACTGGGGTCACTGAGTCACCTTTCCCGCTTTTAGATGGGAAGATGCTTTCCCTGCTGCAATTTTGATGCCAGTCGGTCTTATTCTCTTCAGATTCCACTTTTCAGACCCTGAATCTCTATCTGTGTCTAATGGGGGAATTCTGTGGGATGCACAGTGTGCATGTGTTAAGTTCTGAGAGTGCTGGTCACCAGCCAGGGGCCTTGCTCCTGTTCCAAGGTTGTTGGTGTATCTCAGTCCCTTTCTGTCAGACAGGTGTGTGGCCCTCACACTCTCTTCCCTGTGATGTCTCTGGAGTCATGAAGGTAGGTCATCAGTGTTCTTTGGGCAGACCCCATTACCGCAGTTTCCCATCCCTTTAAAACATGTGGCTTCTTAATTGTGTGTTCCTGTGCTCTTGTTGGGACAGGGAGGCGGGAAGCCTATTCTCAGGTCTTATCTCTTTGAACAATATCCCCAACGTTGCATTTGCTCCTAGGGGCAGTAGATGATAAAACACATGTTTAAGGGACACATTCGATTATTCAGTTACAAAATGTTAAGTGTGGCGTTCTTCTCAATGTATCTTTGCAAAGCACAGGCATCTAATATAATGGCAGGGAACATTTTCTCTAGAACTTAAGCTCCAAGGGATGGGGGGTGGGGGGGGGGGTGGAGAGTGTCTGTTTGGTTCATCACTGTACATGTGTCTGGGAAATAGTAGGTGCTCAATAAATATGTGTAGACTGACTGAATCTCTTATATGCCTGCACACTTTACTGATATTATGTGATTTAATTTTTATAGTGTATCAGCTCCATTAGAGTGAGACTTACCGAGGTTGAGGCCCTAGAGGTAGGTCACAGACTATCCTCGGGTCATTTAGCATAAGATAGATAAGGTCATATAAATCAAGTCCAGGAAGTCTGGTTCTCTGACCTGTGAAACCATCCATGTGCTGTCCACGCTTTAGTTCTTGTCACATATCTCCCTAGAATCTGTCTCGGATTGTTGGGGTGTAGGGACTAGAACTCAGGGTGCTACGGGATTATCCCTGCCCTTCTACTAATAGGCTGCAGGGGGCACCTCGGCTTCCTCACCTGTAGAAGGAGGGAGCTGGACCAAGGGTCCCTGGGATCTGTGCTCCTTTGGAAGCAGCGTGTCTGGGTGGTTCCTGCACCACCCTTGTGAATCTCTCAGTGGCTCTCACACTCTGTGTATGAGAACAAAAGTCTTACCCCTCACATGCGTATGCAATGCATGTATGTATACTCCTCACATGCACACACACACACAAATACACACATACGCACACAGTTTTTGTTTCTGTTTTTATTTCTCCAGGAGCTCCAGTGTTGTTTTGTAGGAGAAACTGGATGGCCTCCATTACAGAGGCTCAAAAAGTTAGTGTTGTTTTTAGAAATACTCTTCATTTACTAAAAACTCATCATGTGTCTCACTTACTGATTTATCTGACACTCCTTGAACAGGCTTATACTTTGCTTTCGACTCGTTTAAGCCACCCGAGTAGTTTGCACTTCGCAATCCTGTGTGTGTGAGGTGGAAGCAGACGTGGTCAGGATGTGGCCATGTGCAGAGTGGTCCGGGGCACCCCGGTGCCCACGACTGGGCTTTCCCAGACATCACATAACTGGCGTGTACACTACTGTCCATGGCAGAACTCCCACTGGTGGTGAGTAGGTAGTGAACAGGTAGCTCCCCAAATTGCCCATGAGGGGTACACTGGGAACTCTAAAATGACTGAGAATTGGCCAACTGGGCGATTAAGTCAGTGTTCTAGGAAATACGTTGAGGTGGAGGATATTTGGTTTGCTTTCTGTACAGGGGTAGCATGTTCATGTAGTGACACCAACTGGAAATGCTTATCAAAGTCAGGGACTGGCTTCCAGTCTCCACGGAGCCTCGAGAGGTGGAGGGGCAATGCCACCAAATTTAAACATTTGTGAGGAAGACGAGAGAGTCTGTGTATTTCCACCATGTCCTGGTTTGTGAGGAGGCCCCTTAAGACAAAAAGTAAACATTTATAAATAGTAACACTAGGTGTGAGGGTGATATTTAGTACAAGAGAGGATATGACAATAAACAAAAAATCTTAAAAAGCTGAAAACATGACAAAATCCAAAAAAATAACGTTAATTAGTTGTCTGACACAACTCTTTGCTCTCATGTTCTGCTGCACCGAGAGATAATCTAGCCATTTCTCCTGCATGGGTAATGGGATGTGGTCTTTTATTTCTGACTAGAGGCCCGGTGCACGAAATTTGTGCATGGAGGGGGGTTCCCTCAGCCTGGCTTGAACTCTCTCCAATCTGGGACCCTGCAGGGATTGGGGCTAAACCGGCAGTTGGACAACCCCCTCGCAATCCGGGACCTCTGGCTCCTAATGGCTTGCCTGCCTGCCTGCCTGATTGCCCCTAATCCCTCTGCCTGCCAGCCTGATCGCCCCTAACTGTTCCCCTGCCTGCCTGATCACCCCTAACTGCCTCTGCCTCGGCCCCTGCACCCAGAACCCAGGCTTCCCTCCCTCTGGCCAGCCACAGGCACCTGAGACCCCCGGCAGCTCGGCCCGGGCTGGCTGCAGGCACCCAGGACCGTGGGCGGCTTCTACCGGGACTGTGGGTGGCTTTGCCCGGGCCTGGCTTTGTCAGGAAGGGCGTCTGGAAGATGTCTGGTCTAAATAGCATATTACCCTTTTATTAGTATAGATGCCTGCCTTTATAAGACGTGTGACTTCACACCATCTCAGTCACTGTTATCAAATCTAGACCAGGCTACAGCACCCTAATGCTGCCTCTGACGTGGGGCCGGGCATGTCGTGAGGGAGGTTGTGATGGGAAGAGGAGCCCAATCCCAGTGTGAGTGTCCTGCAAATTCTAGGCGGCCACGTGGCCACGACTTCTAGGGCTGTAGATAAGGCAGTGCCAGAGAAGGGCACGAAGCTTCCTCTGAATCCCCCCTCTGAATCCCCCCTCCCTCCCCTCTGAATGCCCCCTCTGAATCCCCCCTCCCTCCCCTCCTTAGAACCCTAAGAAGACAATGGCCTTCATTAAGTGAATGGTTGATAGTTCAATACTAATGTCTCAATTTGCTTTTTGATTAAAAATTTAATGGGGTGGAGGTGGGGCTTAAGCTATGCTTCTTTTGAGCTCCTGAAACTCTTTTTTTGGCCTTTCCTGAGAAGCATGCATTATGGGAGAACATGGACACCTTGACCATGTGTTCATCATGCAATTAAGCTCAAATTATTATGCAATTTAATTATTTATAAAATTCCAAAATAATTATACAAATAACAAAATTATAAAACTGTTTTTTGATTAAAAATGTAACTCGCTAAATTAAATTTTTCATTTGAAACTCTTGGTTATGAAAACAATTCTCACTTTTTTGAACATGAGATTAAAGTGTCAATGGCTTTTATTTTTTTATTTGAAAGCCTAGCATCAGTTTCCCTGTTTGAGAAGCCCTGTGGATCCTGCCGGTCTGCTTCTGTGGCTGAGGTGGCCATATGTTTCTCAGCGGTTCTTTGTTTTGTATTATGAAAGGGAGAAAAATAGGATTAAAGTGCTTGGTGCCCTTATTGAGCTCATTGATGGACCTTATCCTTCAAAGATAAATTATGATCTTTTGACCTCAGGAAATAGAATTATCCTTGCAGAGTTTAACATTCAAATGAGTAGCTGGTAACTTTACCAAGCAAACCTAAACTCCTGTACCACTATCTTAAACAGACAATGCTTTCAAAAGAGTGTCTTCTCCTTTTTCTCCTATGCATGTGTTAGGCATGTCAGCCTTTCCTGCAAATTTCAGGGGCAATGAGTTAGTTTTTAAAGAGAGAAAGACATTGTTCCTTTTTTTTTTTTGGCCAAGCTTAAAATTTTTATGAGAGACTTAGATAATATGTGTGAAACTTCAAGTGCCATAGCCGTCCTAAGAAACATCCTGGGTTACAAGCAGTTAAGCTCCTGTGAGCATCCACAGGCTCAGTCCCGAAAGGTCTTTTCTGCCTTCCGATCTGCACCCTGGATGAGTGTCCAGCTCCCAGGTGCTGCCTTAGCTCTTTGCTGGTTTAGGTCCCAGTCCAGGGACACCTGCCTTCTCTCCCCTGGAGCCCTCTCCTTTTCTTCGCTCCTTGCTGTGACCTGAAGTGTCGTTTCCTCCTCCCCGCCCCCCCCCCCCCCCCCCCCCCCCAGATTCCTGTCTCAACTGCCTCCCCACTGGCTCTCCTGGTGAGGACTAAACTGGCCATTTCCCTGTGTAATAATGTCTGTTTTGTTTTGCTTAGGATTCTCTTACCTAACTTCTTTGAATTCTTCCTTGTTCAGTGAAGCTCAGAAAAATAAGTAAAAATTCAAACCAGAGGGAGTTTAGTAGTTAAACAAACCAACAGTTAAAACAGTAGAAATTTATTCTCTCAGTTCTGGAGGCTGGACGTCAGAAATAAAGGTGTCAGCAAGACCACACTCCCTCTGAAGGCTCCGGGAGAATCTGTCCTCACCCCTCCAGCTTCGGGTGGCCCTGGCCCTCCTCGGCATTCCTTGGCTTGTGGCTGCGTCTCTCAGCCTCTGTCTCCTTCATCCCACAGCCTTCTTCTCGTGTGTCTGGCTCCTCTGTGCCTGCGTGTTCTCTCTTCTTGTTACAAGGTCACCGATCACTGGTTTAGGATCCATCCGAATCTGATGACCTCATCCTAGTTTAACAAATTACATTTGCAGAGTCCCTATTTTCAAATAAGGCCACATTCTGGGATTCTAGGAGGACATGAATTTTGGGGAGCTACTCAAGACACTCTATATACCAAAGGGGAAATTTATGTTATGCCTTATCATTTGGGCCACGGCCGTTATTGAAGAGTGGAGGTGGAGCTATAACTGATAGTGGGTCACCAGTGTGCTCAGGATGCTTTGCAAGTATTAGCTACTGATAGCCAATAGTGATTGTTGATAGTAACCAACTAACAGTACCATCTTGACCCCTTGGTGTTTTGCATGTGGCCAGGGCTGGCCCACAGCAACAGGGAGGAACTGATGGGACCTCATGGGGACTTGCTGGCCCACAGGTGTGTACTGACCAGTGCGAGGGTGATACCAACGGCCATTCCTGAGTGAGTCTGGGAGTCCACAATTTTTTTAATGCACTTTACATGTACACAGTTGTCCTTTGAGTTTAGCATGGACTGTTTTGCCTTTTCCCAAAAGCACTGATAGGGTGTTGGCTCCTGCCTCTCAGCTGTAACATGCTGAGAGCATCCCGGAGGCAACAGGGCTGATGGGGAAAACAGGGTGAGGGCCAGACCATCAAAACCAGGCAGCTTGAAAACCAACGTACAAAAACATCAAAGAACAACAAGTTTCTAATGAGGAAGTACTACAGCAGATGTGGGCTCCGAATTAGGGACAGGTGACAGGAACTTGTTGGAAAGTTATGAGGCTGCTGGGCACTGAGTCAGGAAGGAGGGTGTTAGCCACAGGCAGAATGGCATCGCCCGAGGACTCGCCGCACCCCTGCAGCACGGCTGCACGGTGCCAGGAGCGGCCCTCACCCCTGCGCCAGAACATCCAGGTGCTGGGGAACCCCTGTGTCAACCTTGGGACATCATTCAAGCCTGGCCTCCCTCCCTCCCAGACCAGTGGTGGTGGGCTGAGCCCTCTGCAGGGGGCCAGCACGGGGACTGAGGGTGGTTTTCTCCCGGGGTGCCGTCGTGGGTCAGAGCATCCCTGCAGTGGGCCTTTCTTCCTGGGTAGTTGGTTTGGCCGATCAGGGGTCTACTTCAGTCCTGGCTTTTAAAATCCGGGGAAGAACACTTTGGCGTGTTCTGTGCTCTGGTGGACTCAGGACAACATTCATTTAAGTCTTATGTTCCTGAAAGTCTCACTTTTATGACTTGGAGAGAGTGGGTGATACTTACAAAATGAGGTCTTGGTTCAGCAACAGTTGGTTTAGGTAGCTGGAATAGCAAAGATAGTTGACCCAATTCTTTTCAAAGTTTTTTAAGCCAGCCCTGAAAAGCTCCTCTCTCTCTCTCTCTCTCTCCCTCCCCCCTCCCTCTCTCCCCACCTTTGTGGATCTTTCTGTCTTTGTCCCCACACCCCCTCCTCTCTCACTCTCAATTTCTCCCCTTCCCCCACCCCAACACTGTAGCAGCAAATTCTTTTAGAAGTTAATGAAGGAGTCACAGTGGAACCCTATTAGGCTTTCCTTCCATTAAATGCCTGCTACAGACTTTTAATGGATGTTTTAACTAGGCGTTGTTATCAAAAGGACTATTGCACAAATTAAAACCAGGCCTACAATCTGTGCAGAGAAACTGGATTTGCTCTTTGCCTTTAGGTAAAAAGAGAAGAGCAGGGAGGAGGTGAATTCCACGTCAGTGTTTTCAGAAGTCGGATTCAGGAAAATAGCCGGTGCTACCCATAGCTACAGAAGCAGGCAGGAACTCCACGTGCAGGTGTCCCGTTTGTCAAAGTGAAGGCGTCTGCAGGAATCCCCAGCCTTCTAGGGGTACACCAATGTAAATTGTTAAGTGCTTTATGGATATTTAAAATACCTTCTCAGCGGTCCTGGTGCCATGTTGTGCTTTTTGTCTTGAAACACACGGAGCTCTGGGGGAAAGAGGCGGTCGGGCTCTTCAGGGGCTGTGGGGTCTAGACCGGAGCTGTCTCCTTACGGTAACAGTAAGACTTGAAGAACTGCCGGATGTTTGCTTTCTCATTTTGTTCTGATTTATGTTATTTTAGGGAGTTTCCCCTTTGGCCCTATGAAATTTGTTTACTGAAGCTGTAGCGGTGCTTCAAGTCTGGGAGAGTCTCGTCGTATGCGGGCACATACCAGAGGCACGCGTTCCCCTGTGACTGTGAGCGTCTTCATTAGAAAGTGCCTGCCATTCCCTTCCTGTCACAAATTATTCATAATCGTGGCACTTAGCAAACGACGTCGAGGTCCCTGATGCTGCCTGTGTTGTGTCCGTAACCGGAAAAGGCCGTGTTTTCCTCCTCTAAGTGTCCTGATTATTCCGAGTGTTCATCTCCGTCAGCCTGTGCCAGACGCCTGCTAATGCAGTGATGTGGACAGCGTCCCCCACCACCAGACGGGTTCCCACCCCTCCCCATGCACAGCAGCTATCGACGCATCCCTGCTGTAGAGGTCCGTAGTCCAAGATGGGTATTTCACGTTTAGCTTCCCTTAAACCAGACATGGTGAAGGGAGAGTTCAGCACGGAGCATGTGTGAGTTGGGCGTGGGCATTTCCTATTGAAGACGGGGTCCCGCTCCCAGGGAGGAAGTCAGCTGAGATGCATCCAGGCTGCAGAGCTGTCTGGCCTCACTGCCCGTGACTATGTGACAATGTGATTGACGTGTGCGTCCCAAGGCCAAGGAAGTGGGTGACTTTGGAAGTCCAGGTCTCTGTTCATCCCCTGAGGTGGCATTACTGGCTTCTATGGTGTCAGCGCTGAGGCCTTGATGGGTTAGAGAGAGAGAGAGAAAGAGAGAGACAGAGAGAAACAGAGACAGAGGTAGAGAGAGAGATAGAGGGAGAAACAGAGAGAGACATGTAGAGAGAGAGAGATAGAGGGAGAGAAAGAGAGAGTGCTTGCGGGAGGGCCCTACGTCTGGCCCATGGAAATGCACCCGATGCAGAATGCAGAGCTTTCCATCACTGATTGCTGGTGAGCGCAGAGCCCAGTGATACTGAAATCTCTGATCGTAGATTTAATTTTATGATCTTTGTTATCCAAGAACACGAAGCCATTTAGATCATGTCCAAGTCATGGGGTTTAGAGGAGGTGACGGCTTTGGTTCCCTGTGAGGGGGGAAAGAAAGCCAAGCCCATGGCCTCTTTTTCTTTTAGGCACAAAGCTAGTTTAATTGAAAGAATAATTTGATTTGCTGCTGCTATAGCAGGGAAGCTTGAGATGTGGCAAATTTTCTCTCCTTTCACCCAAACTCCAGAATTTAATGCCAGCAGGTGAAGTTCTGAAGGCTGCTATCAAGTATCCAGAGACAATAACTGTCTCGAAAGCGGAATTTTGTCAATATTTTTTGCTGTGGGCCAAAGGACATTCACAGTAATGGAGTGCGGAAGCCGTGCTGGGAGATGCTGGCGTGAGGGCTGCGGGATTTATTCCAAGTGTACGCCGCAGTGTTTGGGCGGCCTCTCTGGCTTCCTCATAATCTTCCTGCTCCAGTAAATGGAGGCTCCCAGATAGATTTTTCTGTTCAGGAAGAGCACTTGCTGGACCTTTCTGCACAGGAGGCACCCTGGCGGAACGTGCCCTCACTCCTCGATTTTTTTAATGGCCCCATCAACCCACCACCTACAATCCGCCCCCACAAGTGCCTGTCCTTGTAACGCCATTGGCAGTTGCCAGAAATCTGTCCCGATGCCATGGATGTGGACGTGACCTCGTATTCAGAGCTGCCACCTTTGGAAGGCGCTGTTTCCTGGGAAGGGTGGCGCCTGTCCCCGGGGCCACTCCTTCTGTTCCAGGCCCATGCCTCCTCTCCCGGGGAGCAGGTCCCTGTGCCCTTGGTCTTAAATATGCCATCTTGCCACGCTTTTGTAGAAAGTTGGTTAAAAAGCAAATTGCACAACTCACAGAATGTAATGGCCTTTATGACTTAAAACAGATGTTAGATTCAGTTGCAGGCATTGCCTTGCCCCTTAAGTTATCTTCCTTTGCAGAGAATTATCGCCTGAAATTTAATTTTGGAAAATGACTTTTCCCCCATTCCACGGGGGAGAACTGGCACCTGCATTTTTAAGGCTTTCTCAGGAAAGCAGTTTTCTGATGGAGAGTTGATGCCGTTTTGTAATTTTGTTGATCTTCTCCCTGTTTAGTAGAATTAGAGAAACAGGAGCATGGCCATGAACACGTGGGAGCATACACACGTAGAGCAGTGAAACACGGCTTTGTCCTTTGAAGTGGGAGAAACATCACCAGCGTTCTCATTAAATAGACTTGTTGCTGTGCTCATTTGAAATGTTCAGACTTGGCGATTTATTTCTTTACTTCTCACCTATTTTAATGGAAAAGGGTAATAGCCAAAGATCTTATTTATGCTGAACCATGGTGCAGGCAAAGTGAAAGTAAACCTTAGGCTCCTGGTTGCATTTGAAAAACCAGAAAAACAAAACACTGTGTTCTAAACTGTGACGATAAGGAGATAAGGGCATAGTCCGTTACTTTTTTTTTGTTGGAGAAAATATGGAACAATGGAAACCATCTAGAACTGTGTTTTAAGGAGGTATATGAAAAATATATGCGAGCCAACGAACATGTTTCTAATACTGAGTGTATGTGTCCAAGTAGACAGACAGGGCTTTCATCACCCGCAGCCAGCCTCAGCGCTGGGCTCCTCGCAGTATCAGTGGCTTCCATAATTGCCTTCAGTCTACGTGTAAGATTCTTCCTCGGTGCAGCTACGTAATTTTGCTGGCTTTTCATGAAGACCCGTCCATTCACAAATAGAGAACGATGAAGATGCACCTGGAACCTGGTAGAGTGTCTTAACCCCCAGGTTTGTCTAGAAGGTACATTTTGGTCCATGTATTTCTTTTACGCTCCGCTTCAGGTGTGCTTTTCCGGTGTTAATTTGGAGTACTTCAGGCAACTCTTTGTGAGCATAACCCTACCTGTGATCCAAGGTTTATTATTACGATGAGATGGACTGAGGAATGGTCAGCCCAGAAATGTGGAAACTGAAAATACAAACATGTTTTTGTAAATATGGTTGACAATTTATTGGCCATATTAATGGAGGGTCAAAGTAAAAGAAAAAAGGGGAAATTGCAAGCTCTAAATATTTTTTTCTCAATTGGAATCTGTCGATTTCAATTATACAGGAGGCTAATGTTTCAGTTAATATCACACACACACACACAGACATCGTGTATTTGTCCAGCTTTATAAACTGGCCATTGCATTATGCTCTATGGTGGCTGCATTCCTTGCTAAGTCTTGTGTGATCCAGCCAAGAGTGTCTTTGTGAATGGTTAAGCAGTATCCGCAGAAGTGAGGGTTCCAAAGTCTGGTGTCTTAAGAAGCAGGTGGAGTCCCCAGCCAGCGGGCTTCAGGGCCACCTGTGTCGGCAAGCTGCTCTAAAATACCTCCCTTCCCCTGGTGCCCCCGACAGTCTTCCTGATGCTCTTTCCAAGTGGTCCCCGGAACACCGTCCGAGAAAAGTATCAGAGTCCGGGCTCCTTGCCCGAACCTAGTTGTGGGCCCTTGGGAAATTAATGCATCTGCCAGGCCCTGGTGCCCCTCTCTGAAATGGAGATGTGGGGTTAGACACGGGGGCTCCAGCCATCAGCGATGAATCCCACACTCCGCTTTCTGGCACCCTCTTCCCTCAGTCCCCCCACCCCAGCCTTGTACCTGGAAGATCTTATTAGCACCGAGTTCTTGCCACCAAGGGGTCTTCCTGCTGTCTCTGGGCCCTGCTCGCCGTGCTGCATTGTGCCGATGGGGTGAAGGCAGCTGGCCCCGGGAGCTGCCTCCTTTTTGCCCTGAATGGTGCCCAACACAGACTAGACCTGAATAAGCATCTGGTGAGTCAATGAGCAGTCCAGCCAGCCGACCGAGAAATGGGTCATTCAGTCCTACCCATCCTCCCGCGCCACGACTCCCCCTACTTGGAAGCTGGGAGAATGGTCCATCCAGGAATGGCCTGTGAAGCTCTTGGTCTCCACAGAAGGCGTGGTCACCCAGGTGTCAGTCAAAGCTCATCGCTGAACCTTAGGTCCCTAAAACAGTTTAGGAATCTTCACAGCAGCAGTGCTTCTTGGCTAAATCACACCCTGGGGTAACTCGGAGTGCCAGTAATGTTGGAATCATGGCATAGAAATGGGAGGCGGGTGAGGCCGCTCCTCAGTGGGGCTTCTTCAGGGGATCACGAGAGGATGGAGCCCAGCTGGGCAAGCGCCTCGCCCGGGTCTGCAGCACCTATGGCAGGTGGAGGACTGACTCTCACGCCTTTGTCTGTGCCCCAGCCCCGGGTGTGTTGCAGGCTGAGTGCCTAGGCAGTGAGGGTGTCACCTGGAGTCCAGTGCACTGCAGCTTCTTCAGACTAAATTGTTATTTTTATTTTTTGTTGCTTTGCTTTTGCCCATGATCTACTTTTTCTTCTTTTCACTGGTAAAGTCTGTTACCGAAGAAACTATTATTTCATCTTTCTAATTTGAGAGAAAATTGTGGGGAAGTAACTCCTCCATTCTCAAATATTTTTCCCTCTTTGTGCAAGTGTTCATGTGATATGGGAGATTTAGAAAACATAGATAAACAACCCAAAAGCGTCATTCATCACCACCCTACCCAGAGGCAGCTTCTGTGAACATTCTTATCTGAATTCCTCCAGGATTTTTTTTATCTCTACAGATATTTTTTAAACAAAAACGGGATGATGGTAGCTATTTATCAGTTTGCTTTACATTCACTCAGTGGTGAACAGTACATACATTTTCACAATGATTTCACTAGGTAATTTTTTTTTCTTTACTTTATAGTGCTTGGTCAACCTTTGGTACCTACTGCAAACCTGTCCTTAAAATATCCATGTATCTTTTCATGTACAGTGCATGGACACATCACACCTCTGAGCCATTGCCAGGGATATTCTAATTCTACAATTGTTGCTGACTCAGTAACTGTGAAGTGGTGTCTCCATGTTGCTTTAGTTTGTATTTTGTGGGTTCCAGGTAAGGGTGAACATTCTCCCATATACTTTACTGGGAAAATGTGTTTCTTCCTTTTTGAATTATTTTATTTTGCCTGTGTTATTCACTCATTTTTCTATGGCTGTGTTCATTTATTATTATTATTATTATTGCTGATTTGAAAAATCTCTAATAAGGATGTTAGCTCATCTTTCTGGTATCTGTAATAGCAGATGATCCTCTCTGGTTTGACATGAAAAAAATAGTTGGTGATGTTTTGCCTTCTTCCATTACCTTTTAGGATTATGCAGGTGATATGTATTTATTTTAGAAAAATGCGAACAAAGCAGAATTTACAATTTATGCTTATGAAATTTAAAAGTAAATGCTTATCTGAAACCCCATCATCCAGAAGTAACCCAAATTGGCATTTTGATGTATATATTCTGGATCTTTTCCTGTGCAAATCTATACATAGTTGTATGACACATCTATTTTTACCAAAGTGGTTTCTTCCTGCATATTTTCTTTAATGGTCTGTTTTTTTGTACATGACATTTGCTCTGCCAAGCTAGACCTGCTTTGTCATTGTAAGTACCTGCGGTACCTCACTTAACTGAATGCACGTTTTATTTGAGAACTCATTCACTGGTGGAAACTCGGTTCTCTGTTTCACTTGTAAACAACCGTGTAATTAATATCTCTGTGTGTATATCCTGGCAATGGTGTCATCATTTCCTTGCTACATTCCAGAAGTCGAATTACCAGGTCAAAGGTGTGGGCTGTTTTAAATTATTTTGGTCTCTATACTGCCAGCCGGCTGTCAGGAAGGCTGTGCCCGGTTCCAATCCCACCAGCGGTGTGTGTTCCTCTGGGTTATGGGGTTTTTTGATGTACTGAGTTGTTTTTATGCCATTTAATTGGTCTTTTCCTGCATGGGTTCTGCCTTTGAAGTAATGTTTAAAAGGTGCCTTTTGACCCTCAAGATTATGTAAATATTCTGTTTTATTTTCTTCTAGTATTTTTATGGATTCCTTTTTTTTTTGTATTTAAATATTTGGCTTATTTTAAATTAATTTTGGTATTTGGGTGAGGTGAGCATCTAACTTTTTTTTTTTTAAGCCAGTTTCCCCAATTCCACTTATTGAAAAATCTGTCCTTTCTACACAGAATTCTAATAACTTCTTTGCACACTAAGTTATTAAATGTATTTGGGACTGTCTCTCAACTTTCCCTCTGATTTCAACGAGCCATTTGTTCATCACCTATATCCCCTGTTTTAATTACTGTGGCTATATAGTATATTTAAAAATAATCTGATAGCTCTCTATTTACTCCAGGTGCCCATTACTCTTCTTTTTTTTTCCCCAAAGACTATTTTTAAAAATTCTTCTGTATTAGATAAACTTTAGAACCATTTTTATCAACTTGAGAAATACCTCCGGTGGTTTGAGTGGAATGATGTTAAAAACTAATTCAGGAATACTTAGAATCTTCATAATAGTAATTTTCCTCATTCTAAAAATAAAAAATGGTATACTTCCAAATGTAGTCAAGTGTTATTTTATTTACTGCTGTAAAGTTGTGTGGATTTTTCATATAGGTCCCTTCCCTTGTATTGTCTTTTGTGTAATCTGCTAGGATTCTTACGTATTTATTTGCTTGTTACTCTTGTGATGGGAGTCACTTTTCTATTTTAACTGGTTGTTATGGGCCTATTGAATGCTGTTCAATTTTGACACCTTTCTAATTAGCAGGAGCTATTGTTTCTCTCTGCATAAGTAGTTACAGACTAGATTTTAGTACTTTTATTGCTATCTTCTCTGTGGCTTTTCTATTTTGAAAAACACAGTAGCTCTTTAATGTTGATGAATTAAAAATTTCAGTTGAGAATGATGCCTTAAAGATCTCCTGCAAATAAATCACTGAGTTTTAAACACCAGCTAGCAACACAGGAAGCTCTGGTCCTAGAAGGGGAGTGGAGATGTCCCTCGCTGGTGGAGAGGAAAGCCTGGCTGTTTCCAAACTGAATCTTTTCAGAGCGAATTGGCAGGAAGCAGGGCTTAACCATGGTGCGAAATAGTGAGAGAGACTGCATTTGAATATGAAAAATGCTCAATGGATGGGGGTTTGGAAAACGGGGGAGAGGACCTGCTTTTTAAAAAGTATGTTAATAATGAAATCTTTCTGATGCGACCACAGTCTTCATATACAGAATAGCCTTTAACAGGTATCTTCCAAATGTGCTACTTGGTCATCCACTCAGCCATTGTTTCAGTGTCATCTAATGACAGAGAGAAAAATCTTTAAAAACTTATAAAATCACATGGGTTTCTCTTGGCAGCCTTCATTTTCATGGTTTATGCCTAATTCCTACATACCCTTTAGCCCCTGGGCTTGGGGTAATAGCTATGGAAATATGTATATTTGGGGATAATTTCTCAGGGTCATCTTTAAGCTAATGTCAAATAACTTCATGATTCTATTTGTTTTAAAAATGAAAATTAAATATTTGGTGTTATGTTAATGCACTCTAATTTGGAATTAACAGTCATATTTTTGCATTTTTATAACATGTCACAGTCCCTTCTTATTTCCCCATCCCTGTGAGAAGCGAGTGCCTACTGCTTTATGGGACTTGAGGAGGATTTAATGTGGTCAGTCAGATACATAAGGCTTTGGGACATTCACAAAATGTATATATCTTTTTGCAACACAATAAAATCTTGCCTAGCTAGAAACAATTAATTACCATCTTTATTTTTCTGAAACAGCTAAGAATCAGAAAAGATAAAAAGATATTGAGCATCAAAAGTCCCTACACTGAATTCAGATATTGATTCGAAGATAGTATCTGCAGGTTCTCACTCAGCATCTAAATTTTATTTTTTCTGTTACAGATGGTTCTGATATTCATGAATATCCATTTGTTGGGGCCACAGAAAATTCAAAGTGAGGAGTAATACAAAGACCTCATAGTGAGGGAGAAGAAAGGAAAAAAAAAATGATAGTAAATGAATAAATACCATGAAAAGCACAGCATTTTAGGCTCTTTGTGCACATTACTGATTGTTCCCCATTTGTATTTCTAGCTATCAGGAAAATGTTAATTGTGTACAATATGCTTTAAATAATGTGACACAGAAGCATGCATATTTTATATAATTTTCCAGGGTTGAAACATTTTAATAAAATTCTGTTAGAAAGGGTAAACTTTCCACTTCCCAGAATACTGAGCCTCCCCAAATGACTTCCCTCTTTTTGGGCCTTAACTAGTAATGGTTTTAGTTAACAGTATACCTTAAATCGCTGATAGCATAAATTCTTCATGCATTGTATGGAAACATTTTGGCATATGATTTCACAATAGGGAAGCATACTTTATGCATCTGTCTTAATGAAACGATGGCTCTGTTCTGACAGGTCTGTTTCCTTGCTTCCCCCCCTCCCATCTGGGGTGTTCTCCAATGTTGCATTCAGGAGAGGAGAAGGCCACTGTGTCATGTCATATATGTGGGTCTGGCCTCACTCACTGCCTGCTCACCTCCTGTTTTCCATTTTCACACTCCATGGAGGTGGTGCGGTGCCCCTACCTCCATAGGAAACAAATACGCTAAATACAGGTAACAGGCTATTTACACTATACAGAATCACTTTTATATTTTAACCAATCTGTGTTTTTTTTCTGACATAGCTGGGATATGATATAAGCCAGTTGTCACTTCTTAAAATGTAACTGTTTTAGGCTTGATAGATGATACACCATCTAAAATTAATGTTAGGAAAATGCTACTTGCATTTTTTAGTACCTATGTACAATTCAATTTTTAACATTTCTAAGAAATTACCTTTTATTTATTGAAAATTACCGCCTGAATTGTTTGGTTTCTACTGAGCACAATGGAATTGTTGCAGCAATTTGCTGTTAAAGAAACAGAAGATAACAAATAGCTCACCGTTTTACATGTGTATTTTATTTCTTGTACTCAGGAGGAGACTGAACTAATGAAGAAAAATAACATTTGTACTTATGTCCTAGAAGAATGTCATAAGAACTATTTATCGTCACTAAAGAAATTAAATTAATGAAGGTGAATTATTAGCTTAATTTATTAGGAATTTAATTTGGGAGCTATTTTCATAGGGATATTGGCCAAGGCAAGAATGATAACACTATAATGCATAAAGAAACTCAAATGACTTTATATAGGCAACTAAGTATATTTCAATGGAGACAGGTGTTTCTATGGTTTAAATAATAACATTTATTCAAAAATACCTGTTATCAGTCTAACTATGCAATCTGTAAGAAAGTATGATTTCTTTAGAGAAATTCATTTTCAAAAGTAGTATTGCTTATCATTAATGGGACTTGTATCATAACTTTAACAATTAGCTTCCATTTCTAAAATACATGCAAAGTTGTGTCTGGTACCAGGATATCTGTTCATGATTAATTTGGGGTCATTAAAGATCAGAAACCAGGCTGATCAGAATGTCCCAGGTCTGGTCATTGCAGCCAAGCTCGGTCTCAGAGGCGCCTGAATCACATGGATGATAGCACAGTACATCGTGTGCCTGTGATGGCCCCAGATCCTGAATTCAGTCCACTTTCCCTGGCCTCAAAGGAAGATCTGTTATCCTTGCCTTTGCTGGTTAGTTCCTCCTTTCTCCTTTTTTTAAGTGCAAGAAGATGGGGAGGGAGAGATTTCTTGATATCTGTGTGTGACTGAGGGATTGTGGGGAAAGCCAGAACGGGCAACGTAAAGACAGGTCACTGGAATCTGCTGGGAACCGCGTCATATAATCATTGTTTTAGTGATTTATGACATTGGTGGGAGAGTTGTGAGAGAAACCTTGTTTCTTCTCTAAATAAAGTGCTGTTCTGTTTGAAATTTTTAGTAATTTCCACAATAATATGCATGTGGGATCTTTGGATAATCCCTACTGCACGTCATGTGATGCAGATAGAGAAACGCTTGGACACGGTGCATTCCTGCCCCTCGCCCACCTATACACACCACTGCCCCGGTGGCTGCAGGCTCCTTCGGCTTGAAATGAGCACTTTAGTTTTATCTTCAAGCTGTGGCATTTCAGATGAAGTGTTTTAACTTAAGACAGACTTATGGGAAATGCTAGTCTTTTTAGAATACTCAGATAACTTGATTTTATTGACTTTTTATCAGAAAATAATGATGAGTATTTATTGCCTCAGCAATGTATATGAAACATCCTGCTGGAAGGACCCAAACTCCCGTTGGTTGTAGTTTTAAAGGAGACAGTTACAGAGCTTGAGCACATTGATCTTCCATTGGGAGATCATTAATGAACTAACCTCTCTCATTGACAGAGCACTCAAGACCCCAAAGAGCATGTGATTTCCTGTTTTGCAGTAATTCATTTGAAACATTTACCAAAACCCTTAATGTGCACAGAAGCTGCTTAACTATTTTTAAGTGATGGGTCCTTCTTCCTGCTGCTCTAAACCATGGCTCTTCTAGCCACGTGCTGAAAGGACACAGTGCCATCGATGTCCCAGGATCTTGACGAGGACAAAGCACAGAAAGTGAGACTTGAACGGGTTCCTAAGAGCAAGTGCTTTCTATGAGAAAAGGTTTGGAAGGGTTATTGATTGTCTGAGGATATTGGGTAGGTTACTAATCCAGGACATTGCTCATTTTTTAAGAATTTAGTCTTAAGTTGCTTAAGAAGTTTGTTTTAGCAGGAAGGAATGGCTGGCAGCTGCAGATCAATGAATGAACGTCATTGCTTTCAATTCTAGACATTTCTGTCTGACTTGGTGTCTCTGTTGAGGAAAGGGTAATAGCCAAGCCCCCCAGTCCCTTTTTGAGTGTTGATAGTCTCCAGTCCTCGTACACATGCACTCCAAACTTTAGCCACTTTATGCATGCTGCTTTGGTCCTGTTCAGCTCCCTCCTAGTTCTGGGACTGTGGGTACGTCGCTTGCCTCAGTTTGTTGTTGTTTGGCTGGTGAGCTTGGATCTGGTCTGTGCAGTCATTCGACAGGGCATGTGGAGAGGTCTGTGCACACAGGCATCATTGGTGCAGGAAGGGAGGACATCCCTGAGCACGTGGAGCTGGGCTCCTGGAAGCCACTCATAGACCTGCTCCTAGGACCTGTCTGCCCCTGACCTTGATCCAGACACAAGGCATCTGTTGATTTATCGAGTGTGGGAGGCTCCTGCAGTGGTCTTTCATCTGTGCTGCTCCATGACCACAACTTGGATTTTGTTGGGATGAGCCGATAGGTGCCTGTGGTACTCATCGCTGGGGTGCTCTCTGCACACCCCGCCCCCCCCCCCCCAAGAGTGGTATACTTTGTATTGAAACAACAGCTCAACAGTGTGTATGAGCTGCTGTCTGATTCTGTAGACACTTGTTTCAGGCTTAAAATACCACATGCACATGTGAATTATTTGCTATAAGGGTTGGATAATTTTTATGTATAATTATAGGTATTTCTAGTCTCTGTAAATACAAGGGATTGAGTGTTGCCATTCTCATTAGGAAAGATAAGGACTTCTTCCTTTGGGAAAAGAGAAGATTTTTTTTTCTCCCCTAGAGGTGGGAACTTATAGTATTAATAGCATATTTCTCATAGTGATAGAGAAATGTGTATGTCAGTACATTAGAAACATACCTTACTACAGGTGATGCTTTCTGAAGTTTTCTATTCTATACTTTTTCATTAAAACATTTCTACCAAGTTGATTTCATGACCCATTAATGAGTTATACCTTTCAGTTTGAACAGTGTCCTGGAATATCCACTCAGGATTGTTCCCCTCACCTGGGCTCACAGTGAAAGTCAGGGAGGGTGAGTGTGCCAGCCACTCATAGATGAGGATGCTGATAGTATGATGCTGACAGTGATGGTGATTATAATAATGGTGATGATGGTAATGATGATGGTGGTGATGGAGATGATGGCGATGATGCTGGTGATGGTGATGGTGACGGAGATGATGGTGACGGAGATGATGGTGATGATGCTGGTGATGGTGATGGTGACGGAGATGATGGTGACGGAGATGATGGTGATGATGCTGGTGATGGTGATGGTGATGGAAATGACAGTGATGATGGTAGTGATGAGGATGATGATGCTGATGGTGAGGATTTTCATGGTGATAATGATCATCATGATGATGATCATCATCATATGGTGATGGAGATGTGGGTGATGGTAACGATGGTGATGATGATGGTGGTGATGAGTATAGTAATGAGGATGATGGTAGTGATGGTGATCACTATGATGGTAGTGCCAGCTACTATTTATTTACATGCTCTTAACAATATTTTTTAGAATTATAAAACGATGCACCCTTGTTTTAAGTAATAAAGGTGTATAAAATAATATTTATCACAGAACTGATTAAAGACAGTTATTAATCTTCCCCCTCTCTTCAATTTCTTCCCCACCCCCCAACAAGGACATCAATGAAAACAGCCTGCCCTGTCTTCCTCTCTTTTTCTGTGCTCATACTTATTTGTAAAAATACTCATTTGTCTTTTAATTTTCTGAAAAAGGGAATCCATTACTGTGCATTTGAGACTCTTCTGGCTGCAAGCTTTTCAGGGCTGGCTGTCCACTGTTGCCCGGCTGTTACATAATTGGTGGGTGTCCTCATTGTTTCTGGTTGTGGGCCAGCCACCTGTGCTGCTAGATATTTACACAGAGCAGCTTTCAGTTCAAAGGATATATTCGCAATAGGGTATTGTGGGGGTCAAAGAGTTGTGTAGTTGTAATTGCCAAACTGCCTTCTAGAAACATGTCCCGACGATGTCCTCTCATTGACGTGTCAGATGTCCGAGGCTCTGGGGAGCCCTTCGTGCTCCTGCCTTTGCGGCCTCACACAGCTCTGTGCTGTGTTGGCAGCTACCAGCCTGAACGATGGGTTGATGAATGAATGCATGAAGGTGCGCAGGCACAGGCCTTGGAGGGTTCCTTCAAGTGCCGCCCAGCTCCTTAGCCTCTGCGTCTCGTGTTTCCCACCATCGGTCAATAGGGTGAATCCATTTGAACACTAAACATTTGTTTATATCTTCATAGACAGGATGCGAGTTTCTCTTGCTTTTGCCTGTTCCCAGCATTGCACACCATTTTGTCTTGTATTAACATGAGTTGAGGGTGTCCTTTTCACCTCCTCCCTTTAAGTTCTGTGAAGACAAAGACTGTATCTTCATCTCCTGTCTTCACAACAAGCATAGTACCAAGTAACTAAAGCTAAATGGTTTTGGAAAATGCAGAAGGGTGTCAACAATCCCTGTGTGTCTGTGGACAGAATTCCCTCTTTCCTCCCATTTTCTCAGACATCCCTGCTATGCTTAGAGTTCATGTTGTCTGTCCTGAGATGGAGAGACCAGCGGCCGAGTCCTGATTTATCACCATTTGTAGAGGCAGCAGTGGGATGGAAGTGGACAGCACTGCAGCTTGTCTGTGAGCTTCCTTGGTCTGGCTCTGCCCTGGCCCCCTCCCCGCCCATAACCTCACCCCACAGATGGCCTCAAAGACTCCTCCCTGGAGGTCCTTAGCCTACTGAGTTGCTCACGCCTAATTGCAACCCAACTAGATGATTTGGGGTAAGAAGGAGGTGGACAGAATGGGACGTGCAGCGGCAAACACCTCCCAGCCCCATGGCTTCAAGGAACTGAGGGTGCTTTCTCACTCCCACTGCACATGATCCTACCACCCAGACCACTGCCCATCACTGGGACAGGGATGAGGTTCTGAAGGCTCCCCTGAAGTGTTGCTTCTGCTCACATCTCCTTGGCCACCTCCAATTTCAAGGAGGCACAGAAGCACAATTTTATATTGTGCTTGGACAAGAAGAACCTGAAATTGGCAAGCAACCCCTGTGGCTGCCACACATGGGAGAAAGGAGGGAGGAAAGTAAGAGATTAGTAACAAATTCTGCCAAAAGAGAAGTTCCAAAACAGCTTTGATTTACAGCAACATCATTGTAACAAATTCACGGCCTCTAAGGTGATTCCTTTGAAGGACAACAGTCATCTCTCTATGGAAAGACTTTCTATAAAGAACGTTGACGACGTGTCAGCCCATCCCGGCGTCTATAATACATGGCCTGACCCGTGCACCCATTACCATAAACTCAAGCACAGACATCCAGAGGGGAGGATACCTTCGTACTGCAACCTCCAGCAGGCACTGAAAATGACAGGTGTCTGATCCCCAGAAAGCTGGGAGTCCTGTCTTGAGTTCCTTCAAGGCTCTGGTTCTTTCTAATATAATTTCTCATTTTAGAATTACATAATGTATTCCTTTCTTAAACATAACTAAGGCAATCACAGTGTGCAGGGTCATTCAGTTCCTCAGCGTGCAGGGTCATTCAATATGACAGTGGCAGCCTCGTTTTAATGCTGCAGGATCTTGGGCTGAAATGAAAAGACTTGCTTTTGGGGATTTGCAATCAAATAGGAGTTTTGACGTGGGGAAGCATGTTGATTTCCACATAGGATAATTTGAAAGATCAACTTAATAACAATGTGTGATAAACAGGCAAATACATGGCCACAGCAGCCATCAATTCACACCAAACCCTGCGGCGTTGGTCCTGAGGAGGCAGAGCTGAGGGGACCAGGCTCCCATGATCCACAGGAGGCAAGGGTGTCCCTTCCATGACTTGAGGGTGTGGGGCGAGGCTGCTTGTCCCCATGACATGGTGGCCTCCCTGACCCGGTCAAGAGTTGCAAAGCCAAGTCTCCAAAGGCTTTGTTTTTTTAGAGAGAGCTTTGTAGTGAATTAAAAAGGCAGTAAAACAGACCTCCCCAATTTTTCAGGATGCCTTTATTTGGTCCCTGGAAGTTTACCAGAAGATTCTAGAAGCACCTTCTCCTTTAGTTGTGCTATGAAAAAAGGCAGAAATCACCAAGTGAGTGTAGAGTCATATGAAAAGTAATCATCTATAGTTTCTATACAGGCAGACCTGAGACATGGGTTTGGCTCCAGGCCCCCACAGTACAAGCGAGTTGTATCTTAATGCTGGTGGAAGGCCTGCCTTACGTTTGTAAAAACACCACATCTGTAAAGTGCAGAAAAAGGAAGCATGCTTATGTTTATTCTGCTATCCATTCCACAAACATTTATCCAGCGCCGACCGTGTGCCGAGCATTGACGTAGGTGCTATACAAGCTGAGACCTCTGCAGACAAATTGAGTGTAACTCCTGGGCTTACAAATCCAACACAGACCGTCAGTTTGCCTCTTGGCTAGGACCATGTGGTTTGTCCTTTTGAACCTGAGAATAACCACATTTGGGTCAGGCATCTATCCCTGCCCCCCATGGGCCCTGTTGTAAGGAAAGTAAGTGCAGTCCTCACAGGGTGTGGGAGCCAAGCCCATGCCACAGTCCCCAGTGTCCGGGTCCACGGCTGCTGCTCCCTCTTCTCGGCTTCTTTCCTCCTCTCCTCTGCCTTTGGAAACCCTTTCTGATCCCAGAGTAGCTCAGCTTTTCCCTGGAGGAGCCCTTTAGGGAGGTGCAGCGGCACCTCCACATAGGATAATTCTCCCCCTGGTACGCCCAGCACTGTCCTAGGTCGGCTCGGCCAGGCCCTACCTCCTGTCTCTCACCATCTTGCTCATTGTTCAGGCCTGTGTAGTGTTTCTGGCTTCGTCAAGAACATTACGGGATTGGCATGGGGTTAAGGATTGACTGCCACACCTTGACCTTTTCATAGACAAGGAATTGGAGGTTCGGGGTAGCTTGTGGCTCCTGCACGAGGTTTCCCAGGGTAGCTGTTGTAGAATTAACCACTTTATGTGTCTGTGTAGCTCCAGATTCCTCAGTGTGCAGGGTCATTCAATACTTGAGTAAATGTATTACCTGTGGTCCTATCTTGTTTACTTTTTCATAAAGGTCATGAAATCATTTGTCAGGAATGTAGTCTGTAATTAGCATTACTTCTGTCTTAAAGTCAGACTTGTCTTCTATCACTTTGACTTAGGATGTCTTTGTGAGGACTAGGAGGTGCAGGAAGTGTGGGGTGGAACTGCATTTCCAGGAACCTACCTACCTGCATTTCCATTCAGGTTACAGACATTTAAATCTGCAGCACCCTTTCTTCTTACTCTCTTGGAGAGATACTCCTTTTTGTTTTGTGTTAAATATCCATATACACAAGTTGTCAGTAATTTATATATTCCTCTGACACATTGTATGTTTTACAAGTCCTTTTTCTTGCAAGCAAATGTTAGCCTTCCCAACTATTAGTACGATTAAATGCATTTAAAGAAGGATTTACCAGTTAAGGAAATGGTTTGCTGTGGTTAAGGTGCCCAGAGACAGTAGCTGTATCCAGCACATCTATGTCTCTTGCTTGTATCTTGGCAATTAATCCACAGAGGTTGTGTTTTCTGTTGGTTGTAGTGTTCGCATCAACATTCATACAGATACAATAATTCAGTGTGGGGACGAGCAGTGTTTTCCTGAGCTGATTTGCATGTGCATGTCAGATCCAGCTATGCCATTTTCATGCTATTGAGGAAAACAAAATGACCTTTTACCAAGTTTTTGATTCTGGAAGAGTCTGCGTTTTGAATTTGGAGGAGAAGGGGCTGCAGAACAAAAGGGAAGAAGCAGTAGTTGATTTATACTTCGATGTCAGCAACAGTCAGGAACCACGGACGCTTTTCAGCTGTGATTGTGCCTTCACTCAAGGCTGCTGTACTTGGGCCCCCCGAAATTCCATTGTCAGTAAGCTCTGAGTCTCAAGGAGCCTGCATTCATACGGTAAGGACCATAGAACGGCTCAACTGTCCTCTGTGTCTCTGCTCCTCTTATCGTGTGTGATGCTGTTTTAATACATGAGATAGCACACCCTGAATTACAGAGTATTACTCAGTTATAGGATTATAGTACAATAATCCAGAAATATATGTTAAAAGCTTACCTCGCTAGCTGTTGTTTTAAAGTCCCTCATTTTCTTTATGATTATTTTCCAAAAAGAAATTAAAAACAAGATGTCATCCTGTTAGTATGTTTGTGGATAGCATACAGCCGAAGTGGGTAGTTCACCTTAAACACGCATAGTGGGATACACCATCGAAGTTTTCAGCTGGCTTCTCACAAAGTAATTACCTTGTAGTTATCCCTGCCATTCAGCCAACTTTACATGTGAATGGTGTGTCTGTGCCTCTGTGTTCATCAACTGCATGCTTCGAATTCTCCCAGGAACTGTTGTACTGACAGGTTATTAGTATTATTATTATTATTATATAGAGAAAAGAAGAAGGAAGGGAAAGGGCCATTGGAAAGGAATTGCACTGTGGTACATAGATATCAGTAAATGCTTTGGAGTCAAGGTGACTGCCTGCCCTGTGGGGGGTTCCTTTGGCAGAGTCTCCTAGAGGCTAAAGGGGACCACAGTTCCTGGTCCAAGCCCAAGGCCAGCCTGTGTGCAAGGGAAGTCCTCAGCCTGCATACCGTATTGTATATAGATGCTGGGCATTGGAAATAAATCAGGGCCGCTCATCAGCACATGTGGACTTTAATATCCTTAAAAAGTGTCATTTCTGAACGTTAGTCATGGGTCCATTTTTTTTTTTTTAAGTGAGGGGCACACATTTCTATGACCTCTTTAGGCATCTTTAAAATATATATATATATATATGTGTATGTATATATATATATATTTAATTGATATAAGAGAGGAAGGGAGAGAGATAGAGAGATAGAAATATCAACAATGAGAGAATCATTGACTGGCTGCCTCCTGCACAACCCACACGGGGGCATTGAGCCCACAGCCCAGGCATGTGCCCTGACTGGGAATTGAACCTGTGACCTTTTGATTCATAGGTCGACGCTCAACCACTGAGCCACGCCGGCCGTGCTCTTTAGGCGTCTTTTGCTCAATTATACTTCAGCCCAAGGTGTGCCACACATAGCAAAATAGAGGCCCACCTACTATTTCTTTTTGTTGGTTTGTTTGTTTTCTTGCATTTTGGAAGAGTTCAACATGCAGGAAGTGATATACTAGATATTCTAGAAGGGTGGGTTTTTGTCTGTTAGTTTTTAGTTTCATTTGAATACATTAAACTATTTTAAATTTACCGGAGGGAGCAGTTTTCCCTGGAGAATGTTTTGGGAAGACGTCTACTTCGGCCATGACACCCCGTTCATGCGACATCTGCGATCTTACGGCAGATATTTTTGTAAGAAAAATGCTTCTGCCCTAGCAGGTTTGGCTCGGTGGATAGAGCGTCGGCCTGCAGACTGAAGGGTCCCATGTTCGATTCCGGTCAAGGGCACACGCCCAGGTTGCTGGCTCGATCCCCAGTGCGGGGCGTGCAGGTGGCAGCCGATCAGTGATTCTTATCATTGATGTTTCTATCTCTCTCTTCCTCTTCCTTCCTCTCTGAAACCAATAAAAATATATTAAAAAAAGAAAAATGCTTCTCTCAGTGGGGTCATTTTCTTGCAGTTCACCACGGAGGTGGACCCCTTGGCTCATCACACGTGTGTACTCGAATAAGTGGAAACACTTTAAGAAAAGTAAACTGCGTGCTTCTCTGCTGTCGTCTTTGCTCCGATGGTGCTTGGAAGCCGTCATGGACTGCAGAGCCTGCCTGACCCGTTTGAGCGCACATTATCATAATCTCACTGTCGTACGGCCACCGAGTTAATGTACTTACAAATGACAAAGAACGTGTGTTACATGACCTTAGGGTTTTCAAAAATTAAATGACGTCGTAGGTCGTATTTCAAAGAATAGCTAAGGAGAATGGTTTTCTTCCCTGCATAAAGTGTCACCACGCATAGCAACAGGATATTGTATTTCTTTTTTATTACTCAAAAATGTGAAGCTTTTAAACTCCTAGATTCCCCACATAAAACTTAACATTGGGGTAGGGAATGAAATGCCGGTGGGTAAATCTGCTTCTCCGCCTGCTGTCCCCTCGCACGGCCTGCCTTTGGTCCCTTCAGCACTTAGAGCTTTCAGAAACGCTTTGAAATTCTTTTCTGTGGAGGAAGTTAGCATTTCTCCCTGATGCAAAGCCCATGAATCCCCATTTAAAAGCCAGTAACATATACGTATTTACTGAATATGCTTTGTGTGGATATTAACAATGGATCATTTTCACTTATGTGTGTTAGGGATCATTTTTTGTTTTAAAAAGTGTTCCTTTGAAAGAAGTGTTGTAGCCGGAGGTTAAACAGGATGGAGAGGAAAATCCTAATTAAAGCAAGTGATACTGGTATTTTTTCAGGGCCTGGAGCCCTGTGCTGCCCGCGTTTCACGGTGTCCTGAG
Source organism: Corynorhinus townsendii (assembly GCA_026230045.1). Classification (NCBI taxonomy): domain Eukaryota; kingdom Metazoa; phylum Chordata; class Mammalia; order Chiroptera; family Vespertilionidae; genus Corynorhinus; species Corynorhinus townsendii. The sequence goes on along the minus strand of JAPDVU010000007.1, from coordinate 43,106,680 downwards.
CTCACCCTGCAGAGAACTCCTGGTGTGTGACCGATAACAGGCGCTGTCCATCACAGAAGGGATTCCCAGGGGGTGACGGGGCACACCGTGGGCACGAGGAGACGCCCGACAGTCCTCGCCTCATCCTCACACACATAGCTATCAGGATCCACCCGATCACATGTTCTAGAATTCTCTTTCCAAGTAGATCAAACCGCAGCTCTGAGAAGCAGCCCTGGGCATAAAAAGCAGTAGGTTGACTTGACCTAGATCATGGACAAGCCTGGGTCTCCATGCACAGTGATACCCAAGAGTCCCTTTGCTTTTTGTTCACG
>JAPDVU010000007.1:41736366-41851366 GCA_026230045.1 Corynorhinus townsendii | reverse complement strand
CTGATGGAGCACTCACTTTCTTGCCTAATTTTATAAACTGTTCAGCCATGCCCTTATTCACTGTTTTCTTTTAATTATGTATTCTTGTTAACCTCTGTATGCATTCAAAGTTACAGATTGCCATTGACACAGTATTAATTAAAGCATATACTTTATGACATAGGAGCTGGAAATTAATAAGTGACAACACAATTACATGCTTTGCCTGATTGTCCTTCAGTGATATAAAGACTGACATTTGAAGCTATTTGAAGCTGCCTGGGAAGCTCTAAGCACTCATAAACTCCCAATAGCTTTGAGAGTAATCACAAGAGCATCTAAGAGAAATCAGCCCAATTTGAGGGACAGAAAACTGGGAAGTTAAGTGGAAGGACAATTATCTTTTCTCTTTTTATTAACAGTTTGAATATATGGGGGAAATGTTCATTTTAATAATTAAAACCTAGCTTGTATTTAATTTATTGCACAAAACCTTCAATCAATTGTAAACACAGCCCCTTATCCTTCGGGTGTCTTTAATTTTATCTTTGTCACATTCATTGTGGTTTTACTTTCCTTGTCCACATAATTCTTTATGAAATCAGGTTGAAGAAATTCTAAGTATGTTCTGTCTCTGATAGATCATCTTCACACCTGGGAATTTGATGTAATGTCTGTATCCATTTAGTGTGTAGCCTGACCTTCCAAAGTATGTGTCATGCATGACACCAAAACACATCACAGCTTGCACGAGTGGCTTGGTTCTAGTGCTGTCTCAGCCCAGTGTAGCTTTCCACTCCGCATTTGGACAGTCTTCCTGAGGACAACGCACTCCCTGAAAATTCACATTTATCCAATGAGTCTGCATTGGCTTCGCTAATAGGCTGAGTAATGCAGACCACTACAGATTACATGGGTACCAAAGAAAAGGGCTACTTAAAAACTAAACTCATAATTTAAAATGTAAATTTATGTGTACAAGTTTTGAATTTGCAAATTGAGTAAAATAATTCATTTTTTTGATATTAAAAAAAAGCATTATGTGGTGGGAAAGCAGTTACCTACAGTGTCAACACATTATCAGCACATTAATAGATTACCATTGGTTTTTTATCATCTATCTAATAAAATATACCCACAAAAGTTTCAGCCCTGTACCAGCATAATCCTCTACTTACTTCAACCTAATCTTGGCCCTGGATCCAATAAAACTTTATTTATGAAAATAATCAGCAGGGCTACAGGCCATAGTTTGCTGATTCAATTTTTTAAAAATTGCATTAAAGTATTTATTTTGAGTATTGTGGTTTTTAAGGGTTAATTACTATATTACTCTTCAAAGCTATATTACTAGGGGGTTTTTGGTTCCCCCTTAAATTCTGTGCTGTAATCACCTGAGTCAGCACTGGTGTGTGTGCGTATTTGGGCGGCAAGGCACACAGTGATATCCAGCTGACTTCCAGCCGAGGTCTCCTGGTTTCTCCCCATGGATTTAGATCTACTCTGTAGTCTGGGGGGGGGGGGGGTGGGGGGGGTGGGAGGGTGAGATGCAGGTGAGGCTCAATGCTTCCCAAGCAGAAGTGAGAGTTTTAACCCAGCAAGACACAGGGCCATTGAAATACATGGGGAGAGACATGATCAGAGTGGCACTTTCAGAGACTGGTCTAGCTGTTGGTGATAGTTCAGTCATCTGGGCAAGAGGAGCTGTGATTTGTACAGACCCTGGGGAGGGTGAAGGAGGTGAGGGGGAGGGTGATAGAAGTCAGGGTAGGGGGCTGGGAGAATTTGGAACACATTGGAGAAGTTCAAATATATTGAACTATAAGATTGGGTAGTGTTGTGGATGGTGTGAGGACATGGACAGGAGAGCCCTAGATTCTGACATTTTACCTTGAGTGTCCATGATGGCCTGACCTCCTCCTCATGCCTGTTCTGCACATTCTTCCCGCTCTGGGACCCCTTCTGCTTGTTCAGAAACAAAGGTCAGCACCACTGTCCTGCCACAGTTCACCTAAATGGGGTCAAATTAAGAATTAGTTCAAACCATATTGGTTGCTTTTAGAGTCATAAAGCAGAGGTAAAACCTTCCTATGTTTTCTATTCTTACAAACAAGGCTTAATTAACTTATTCGAGGTGTGTTTATTAAGACCTAGAATAATGAAAACCACAGACAAGGTGGCCCTTCTCTCCTGGGAAGCCCAATGACAGTCTCATGCTTTTCAATGGAAGCTGTGTGTTCACTCACAGGAAACTGAACTTGGCAATGAAACTGAACTTAGCACAATGGGCAAGTGCACTGAGACTCTGAAGGATTCTGATGTTAAAAAATTGGCTCTGAAGACTTCAGAGAACAAAGAAAGGGATTTCGGCCAGCTCCCACACTGGTGTCCTGTGGAGCTGAGCTGAGCTGCTGCCTGGGGTGGTGGGTACTCTCGCTGGTTGAGGGATGTGGTTCTTGGTGTATCTATCAGCCACTGGTTGGTAGATGGCCCACTCTCTCTACTTCTGCAGACCCATAGCCATCAGGAGGGGGATTAGGCTTGGTTTCCTGGGTGACATCACATGATCACAAACAGGACAGAAAGAGGGAAGAGGCCTGAGCTACAACAGTTCAGCCTTAAAGAAGGATGACTGCTCCTTGCGATCTTTGGAAAAATTGGAACAAATGCTGACAACCTTACTTTCCCCAGGATTTTCAATGTGTGCTGTTTCTAGGGAAACATATTCACCCTGAAATTTGAATTGCTCTGGAGCCTCGCAAAATTGAATGAAATTCTATTGGGTGACATAAATGTTCGTGATGCTCAGCCACACAGGCCCTACAAGCAAACGGTTCTCCAGTTGGCACTTGCCTGTCAGGGGAGGAGCAGAGACAGGTAATAAATGCAGAAAACCTCCTCGCCCACGTGCCAGAGGCTGTCCCACAGTGAGCGCTTTCATCAGCATCCATTTCCACATATTTACATCTTAATCCTTCCTATGGTTCCCATGAAAAAGTGAGACCTCATAGACAGCACTTACTCTGTAAAAAGAAATTTTCAAGTTTGGAGGAACACCAGCGTAAGAGTCGTCATAATTGATAGGAATTGTGATTTTCATAGTTTGTTACAACCTCCCTACCCCTCCCTCCATCTCTCCTTCCTTCCTTCCTTTTCCCTTCCCTTCCTTTCCTCCCTCCCTCCCTCCCTCCCTCCCTCCCTCCATCCCTCCATCCCCCCTTCCTCCCTCCCTCCCTCCCTCCCTCCCTCCCTCCCTCCCTCCCTCCCTTCCTTCCTTCCTTCCTTCCTTCCTTCCTTCCTTCCTTCCTTCCTTCCTTCCTTCCTTCCTTCTTCCATGCAGAGTGCAGAGATCATTGCACCTCAGCTAACACAAAAAAGAAGCCCGAAGCTGCGCAGCCTTGTTGAGGCAGGGACCTGGTGAATAATGTTGCTGTCATAACAGCAGGGAGAATTTAATGCTGGCACTTAGCAACATGATAAATAGCTTGTCAGACATGGGCAGGAGCACAGTTGACTGAAGGGCCCATGACAAGTTCTGAAATATTAATCTCCTCCTCGACCCAGGCTGGGCCTGAGGCAAGGTCCGGGACAGTCGGCTGCAGGAGGGCCACCCTGCCTCTGTGCGGGGACCTGGCCTCCGGAGTCCACTATTTACTCTGGTAAGGAAACCTTTCCTATACCTTGTGCTGATCATGTCTCCATCATAACTTGGACATTAGAAAATCAGCACAATTTCACTTAACTGTAGATTTCCTCAAGGGCCATTTCAGATTGTTTCCACATAGCTCATCTGCTGATACCTCCCACCTGAGCACCTACCTGCCCCACAGCCTGGAAGGTTCTGGATGAAGTGAGATGCTACGCTTACTCTTAGTGATGGGCTTGTTCCTTGCAGATTCCGCGTTGCTCTTCCATGTGGTTGACAAGCCCTTCCTGCCTCTCCTGTTCCCCACCTCTCCTGCAAAGAAAACACCCCTGTCACTTGTCCCTGCACTTAGCCTCGGAGTGACTGCTGCACAAGGAGTTCACACACTGCCCTGACCTTCCGAACCTGATCCCTCCCAGGACAGCTGAGACCTGCTTCCGGTAGCCCTGGTGCCCCACCCATCTTAAAGCTGAAGTCTAGATTGGATGAAAGTAAGATTTTGGAATATTGGCTAATTATCTGTGCTGTGAGAGGGCATTTAACATGCGGCTCACCTTTCCCCATTTAGCACTTTATTTGATTCTAGTACCAATTACTGTGGGGCTGAATTGATTCCCAAGGTACCAATTTCTCAAGATGACTGACAGGGGTCCTGCGTCTATAAGTACCAATTGACCTGGCTGGATGGGATCAGCACACACAGAGGGGCCTAAAGAACGGTGAGTGTGAAATCGGCCTTCCCATTGCAAGTGCGAAAGGGACATTCAGGATTCCGCCCTTCAGCCTGTGTCCGCCCAAGCCGCATCCCAGAGGTCCCATGGCACTGGCACTGCTCTGGCCCAGCTGCGGTGGGTGCCAGGATGCTCTGGGAGGCTCAGCTGGGCTCTGGAGGTTTCCAGTAATCGATGGGCAGGAGGGGAGAGAACTCTGCACCTTTGGACGCTTAAGAAGGTTTGGTGGGAGTTTTTGTGAGATGTGTCTTGAATGCTTTTATATGAAAACAGAGCTGATTTAGCAGTGAGATTGCATTTGTCAAGAAAATTGTATATAAATACTAATACAACACATCTAAGATATTTTGGGAAAATTGGAAGTGGTAATTTTGAATTTTATTCCTAAGACAATGAACCAATCGAATGTTCAAAAAATTATGTACCTGCAGTAGACAAACTGGAGAGATGTATCTATGTCTGCACACCTGTGTCAAAGGAGCTGAAGTCAGGATCTCTGAAAAGAGCTCACAATTGCATAGGTTCTGGGTTTTAGCTCGCTCTGACCAAAAAGAAGGGATATACTTGAGGCAGTGTCTCTACATCCCTGTCACACAGCACACACAAAATGTTAAGATGTGTCTTGAATCAGGAAAAGGCACAGCTCATTTTTGATTGGTCACTGGCAAGCATCCGAGATGGGAGTTTTGGGGGTTTCTGGAGAAGGCACTCACGAGACCAGCTGCCGGGATCACACTGGTGAGTGTGGCCCTAAGTGGACCCTGGCACTTTAGTGAAGGTCTTGGCCTCTTATAGAAGTAGAGGCCTTTTAAAGCCAGAAGCTGGCCCTAACCGGTTTGGCTCAGTGGATAGAGCGTCGGCCTATGGACTGAAGGGTCCCAGGTTTGATTCCGGTCAAGGGCATGTACTTCGGTTGCAGGCACATCCCCAGGATGTGCAGGAGGCAGCTGATCAATGTTTCTCTCTCATTGATGTTTCTAACTTTCTATCCCTCTCCCTTCCTCTCTGTAAAAAAAATCAATAAAATATATTTTAAAAATAAAATAAAAAATAAAGCCAGAAGCTGATACCACAAATGAAAAATGGGACCGTTGTATCAAGTTGTCAAATGATATCATTGCAAGGCAAGATGAGGATGTATGGCAAAGCAGGTTCCCAAATCACCAATTCTGATTACATTAATTGTTCCCGATCCAGGGAGCCGGCACAAATAATTCTGACAAAAGATTTACTGTGCAGCATTAGATGCTATTTACTGATAAATGATGGGGCACTTCATTAGCTAATGTTGAAAAATCATGGTAGACATAACAGAATTATTAGGGCTTGTATAGAAATCCTATTCTGTAATGAGTTATTACTTGAAAATAATAGCAGCAATATGTTACAATTAAGTACTCTAGAAGGGAGCTTTCCACCAGAAAGGTGTCAGCCTCTGAGTGATCTCCCGAACCACTGCTCGTTACAAATGAGTTCCACTGGCTGCCATCCATCAAAACTGTACTTTCATGAACTAATTGAAGAGACTGGCAGAGCTTCGGGCCTGCCTTACTCTAAGTTACACCGAGTTGGAAAGCAGGGGCGAGTAGCCACGGAGCGTTGCTTTCCTTTCTTTACTTTATGTCGTCAGCTACACTGACGCGGTGGCAGCTGTGCGGGCTGGGTCTCTTTTGTCCAGCGCCCCAGTCCCTGTCAGGTGAGCAGGCAGCACTGCTGGGGAACCTGCACCCTGTCTGGCTGCCATGCAGGTCCCCTCCACACGCCTACTAAATAAAGTGTGATGGGAATACTTTCACAAGACCTTCACTTCTATGCATTAGCCTTGCCTTGGGTTCTTCCTCTTAGAAATGTAAAAACAAGCAGAGGAGAAGGGCACAGCCCTGGTGGGAAGTAAACGAAGACATTCAGAATTCCATCTCCACTGGCAGCGCTGACCTCAGGTGTGCAGGGAAGCCCCAAGCTCTGCATGGGGTGACTTATGTCTGTGCCTTTGTCACCTGTGGTCCAAATGGGGCTTGAAGACCTTGACCCATGGCCCAGCTTTGCAGGGAATAGCGGGTGTACATGTAACCACAGGGCTTGTGCTCACCGGGAGCCAGGCACTGCCCACTATGTCACTCAAGACACTTCCAACCACTCTCTCCAGAAAGGTGACATGCACGTGGCAGGCAGAGAGGGGCCCCGAGACTCAGGGGGATGGAATGACTGGTTCAAGGTCAAATGCGTATGGCAGGCAGGAGTGTCTGGGCCGACCTGCTGGAAAGCCAGGGTTCTCCACCTGGTGTTGCCTTTCCCGCAGGTGGCAGGTGTTTACCGTGGAGTAGCCGACAGGCCCGCACCCTTGGTGTCAGGAATTTAATTTTGAAACGAGCGCCAGCATCAGAATTCACTCAGAAGCACTGATGGCCCCTTGTCTGAGTGCAGCTGCAGCTGTCACAGGGTGTCTGTAGTCATCAAAGGATCCTGGGAAGGACATCCGTGGTTTTATAAGATGACGTGTTTTCAGTGGGTTCCCTTGGAGGGGCCTTGACAAGGACATCATGAGTGTCCCTGGTTAGAAGGACTGGAACCTGCATGTAGACATTTCAAATAACTGGACTCCCAACACCCTTGTCGGAAAATGTTTAGCAACAGGAAAGTTTTATGATTTATCACTGAAAGCCAATACATCCCTTGGTGAAACAATCATCTTCCTCCCAGTTGCTTTTTATACACATAGAATAGTAGGTTGGTGCATTTTAACTGGTTTTGAAATAATGGGATTGAATGACTGACACGTTAATTTATGCCTGGAATTAAACACAGGGATTTTATCATTTATTTGGAAAGTAGGCCCTGCATAACTGAAGCGATTTTAATCTTCATGGATTTTAATACTATATTTGTAAAAGAAAGAAACATAATAGGAGATGCAGTGTTCAGATTTCTAACAGTCTGTTTTGCACAGTTTATTTGGAATTATGTACATGTCTTCATGCAGACATATTAAACTGGCCAAAATACAATTGGTAAGTAGGAATTATATAGTTTCTTCTTTAAATGTGAGCCTTCAACATGAGGCATATTAACCCTCCCTACCCATTAATAACCAAAAGAGCTTCACTCACCTCTCTTGATCAGTATGCCTTCTGCAGTATGGCAAAGATGGCATTGAATTATGGCTAGTGTAGGATAATAATTAAAAACATATATTGCTTCCCCAGCATGATCACTCAAGTTAAAATGATTGCATTTTCCTGAGGTTGAGCCTAAAGATCAGTGACAGGTGCTGTGAGGAGATGGGCCTTCCTCCGTGTGCTGGTGCTTCTTAAAGGCAGGAGGAGACAGAGCTGCGAGGTCGAAGGACCAACGCTGACCTCACCATGAGACAGCACTGGATGTCACCACTGGTAAGACTACCAGTGAAAGTCCACACTCCTGAGGACAAGGCGCAGCTAGGCTTAACCCAGGGACAGTCCTCGGGACCCTCCCAGGAGGATTTCCTTTCTGACAGGTGCTCTGCACTCACCACCCACTGGAGCACTCCACCCAGAGGAGGCCGGGACTAAGCAAAGCCCTGCACTGCGGGAGTTCCCACTAAACTTTGTTGGGGGTAGGAAAGAGAACTTAATGATATTAAAATGAGTGAATGGAAAGTACAGTTATGAAGAAATTTCACTGGGCTTAATAGGTATTACATCTTCAGAACCATTGGCTTTCCTTGTTTGAGGTGGGAGGGAGAAAAGGCAGTGAGAGGAAATGGCATGAGAGAGGGTAGGAGGAGGGGGGAGCAGCTAGGGTGGCTGTGCTGTCGTCATGGACCCTGTGCATGGTGGGTGGGATGGCAGATGGGTGCCGCCACTGTGGGAAACAGTGTGTGGGGTCCTCAGAATGTTAAAAATAGAACTGCCATGTGACCCTGCAATTCCACTTCTGGGTATTTCTCCACAAGAATTGAAATCAGGATCTCAAAGAGATATCTGCACCCCTTGTTCATTGCAGCATTATTCACAACAGGCAAGACCTGAAATCAGCCTATATGTCCAGAGACAGATGGATGGATAAAGAAAATATGGTATTTACATACAGTGGAGCCTTAAAAAGAAGGAAATCCCACCATATGTGACCAAGTGAATGAACACCGAGGGCATTGTGCCAAGTGAAGTGAGCCAGTCACAGAAGAAACCCTGTGTGATACGCTCACACGAAATATCCAAAATGGTCAGACCTGTGGGAGCCTGGGTTTCCCAGGGGTAGGGGGGCTTGGGGAGGGCCGCAGGGATGTAAGATTCAGTGATGTAAGATGAGTGAGTTCCAAAGCTCTGCTGCACGCCATGGAGCCTGCAGGTAGCAATGCTGTCCTCTGCACGTGACACTCTTAAGGAGGCAGGTTTCACGTTAACTGTTCTTTTTTTTTTTAATTTTTAAAAATTGTTTTAAGTATTACAAATAGTAGTACATATGTCTCCTTTTTTTTCCCCCATTGACCTCCCCCCGACCTCCCCTACCCCCCAGTACATGCCTTCACCTGCCCGCCCTCCCCCCCGCCCCAGTGTCTTGTATCCATTGGTTGTGCTTGTATGCATGCGTACAAGTCCTTCGGTTGGTCTCTTACAGCCCCCCTCGCCCAACCTCCCCTGTCTTCCCAATGTAGTTTGACAGTCTGTTCAATGCTTCTTTGCCTCTGTATCTTTTTTCCCACCATTTCTTTCCTTTACAAAGTTTTGCCTTTGCAGACTAGAAATAAACATATAATAACAAAACAAAACAAAACAAAAAAATGTTTGAGTCCCAATTTCAATGTCCAACAGTTCTGAGTCCCCGTTTCAATGTCTGACAGTTCCTTATGTGTACATGTCAGCAATGATATCTGGATGGTGGGCACATGGTGGCAATGCAGGTCCGACCCTCTCTGGTTTGGTCCTAGGTAACCTGAGGTGCACAGCTGCTGACTGCTCACGTGGCAAGGAGTTGTCCGTGCCTTCCATCTCTGGGCTGTTTTTTCCTCTTGTCTTTGTGGTTGGAGCACACCTGTCAATTCCTCTCTGTTGCAGGAATCCACCTGGTCTTGGGGCTGTTTTCTGAAAATATACAAATATATTCTCCACCACAAGTTAATAAAGGAAACTTTTCTATATAATTGATTTGGGATCCTTTTTATTTTTGTTCAAACGATTTTCCTTTGTCTAATTTAGACACCATGTGTGTTTTTCATGGCCATCTTGCTGTTAGCATTACAAATGAAAATTAATTTTGTAAAGTAAAAATTTTCTAGACGTAATTTACTTATAGGATATTTTTCCTTACATGATATTGCCCTACTATCCCCCTCCTTTTTTTTTTTTTTATTAATGGTGGTTTTTGTAAATTTTATAATGCAGTCTTGATAACTTTAAATTTAATTTTTTTTTTCCCACACATATGACTGCTTTAGGTTCATTGCATATTCAGGAATTTTACCATGAGATGAACTACCAATAGAAATTTTAGTTATTTCTTTAAGAACAGCTTTTTGTCCAGTACAATTAACTTTACTTGAATATTCACTTATTTCAATTAGCCTATTTAAATTAATCTGAAAACTTGATTACTATTTTACTGTCAAATTTAATACTCTACCAACAATCTTAGTTTACCCTGTAAATATTAGTGGGAAGGATTATTTGCATTCTGGAGTGGGCCCTGAGCATTCCAGATGCTAGGCTGAATTTAGATATAGGGCAGCTGCTGTCGGCCAAGTCTCTTGTCGGTTACCTGGGTCCCGATCTGAGCTGGGCCAAGTCTCTGTCTGTCACCTGTATCTCAATGTGAGCTGGGCCAAGTCTCTTTCTGTTGCCTGGGTCCTGATCTGAGCTGGGTGTGGGAAGCGCGAAGCAGCCATGGGGGCAGGAGACCTCCTTCAGAAGGGGTGAGGGTCAAGCCCCTGCAATGTTGGGGGGGTGAGGGTCTGTGCCCCACTTCTGTTGCCCCCCCAAGTTCTCTCCTGATGGCCCCTCTGCGACTGTGCCTGTATTAGGTTGTTCCTTCCTTGAGGAATCTTACCCGTCTCTGGCTAACCAGCCATCCTCCGGGGCCAAGCAGGGTGGTGTGAGGTTCAGTTCTGTCTCCTTGGTAGCCTATGCCCCCGTGGCCTCCACACCCAGCCTTGGGAACCCCTGGCCTGCTGGCAGGGTCCCGGTACTGATCACATATCTCGGGGAACTCGGGTTTCTTCTCCAGTGAGGGCCCAGCTCACACAATTGGGTGTGAGACAGATCCATGGTACCAGCCACCATGAAGCTTCAAGCTCAGCATGAACAGAAAGCTCAGGTAACAGCTGAGGGCAATTGGATTGTGAGAAGAGGGTCCCTCTTGGCACAAAGGGCAAGAGGGGCCAATATAGGATGCTCAAGTGCCTTCCCAGTGCCTTAATTCCTTCTGCAAGGGATTAAATCCTTTCATGTCCTTTTTTTTTTTTTTTAATTGATGTCAACCATTCAAAGAATTAGTTTGTAAGTTTGTTTGGGATAATTGTAAAATATGCTGTTGTAAAATATCTAAAATTATAATGACATTGTTAGAATAATATTATGTAAGGATATTCTTTGCCCTAGGCCCTGGCAATTCCATTTCACACTGGCTGTCAATTTCTTTTTGTAGCTTTATATAAACTTTGTCAGGGAGGCAAAAACCCAAATTACTTACTTTAGTTCAAGAGGGCAAATATATTGACTTTCAATTACAATCCTTATGACTTTTGAAGGAAACTTCTCTTTGTTTCCTTCCAAAATAATTTTCAGTCTACAGAGAGTTTCACTTAAAAATTTTTGTCACATGAAACAATTCCTCTTAAGGCTATGGTGACCACTAGTATTGATTAGATTTAGTATTTTATTTTTATTTTATAATTTTTTAATTAATTTTTTTAATTTTTATTTTTTACATATGTGTCCTTATTTCTCCATAACCCCCCACTCCCCATTTAGGCCCCACCCCCTTGTTGTCTGTGTCCATTGATTAGGTTCATATGCATGCATACAAGTCCCTTGGTTGATCTCTCCACCTTACCCCCACCCTCCCCTACCTTACCTGAGGTATGATGTTCTGATCGCAGTTTTTCAGCCTCTGGATCTGTTCTTGTTCATCAGTCTATGCCGTTCATTATATTCCACAAATGAGCAAGATCATATGATATTTATCTTTCTCTGCCTGGCTTATTTCACTCAACATAATATTCTCCATCTCCATCCATATTGTTGCAAATGGTAGGAACTCCTTTTTTACGGCAGCGTAGTATTCTATTGTATAGATATACCACAGGTTTTTAATCCATTCATCTGCTGATGGGCATTTAGGTTGTTTCCAAATCTTGGCTATGGTGAATTGTGCTGCTATGAACATAGGGGTGCATATTTCCTTTCTGATGCGTGTTTCTAGATTCTTGGGATATATTCCTAGGAGTGGGATCACTGGGTCAAATGGGAGTTCCATTTTTAGGTTTTTGAGGACACTCCATACTGTTCTCCACAGTGGCTGCACCAGTCTGCATTCCCACCAGCAGTGCAAAAGAGTTCCTTTTTCTCCGCATCCTCGCCAACACTTGTTTGTTGATTTGTTGATAAAAGCCATTCTGACAGGTGTGAGATGGTACCTCATTGTTGTTTTGATTTGCATCTCTCTGATGATTAGTGACTGTGAGCAGGTTTTCATATGTCTCTTGGCTTGCCTTCTGTCTTCTTTCGAAAAGTGTCTATTTAGATCAGTTGCCCATTTTTTGATTGGGTTGTTTATCTTCTTTTTGTTAAGTTGTATGAGTTCTCTGTATATGTTGGAGATTAAACCCTTATCATTGATATCATTGGCAAATATGTTCTCCCATGCAGTGGGCTCTTTTGTTTTATGGATGGTTTTCTTTGCTGTGCAAAAGCTTTTTATTTTGATGTAGTCCTATTTGTTTATTTTCTCTTTAGCTTCCATTGCCCTAGGAGTAGTATCAGTGAAGAAGTTCTTTCAGCATATGTCCGAGATTTTGCTGCCTGAGGATTCCTCTAGTATTTTCATGGTTTCCCGTCTTATGTTTAAGTCCTTTATCCATTTTGAGTTTATTTTTGTGTATGGTGTAAGTTGGTGATCTAGCTTCATTTTTTTGCATGCATCTGTCCAATTTTCCCAACACCATTTGTTGAAGAGACTGTCTTGACTCCCACGTTAACTGTTCTTATCACAATAAAAAAAAAAGAACCATTGGGTTTCTGCAGGTGGAGAAGCCGAGGCCTTCAGAAGACTGTTATGAAGATGGTGTTGCCTAAGACCTCACCCCATCCTGCCCCCAGATTTTTAAAAAGAGAGCACCCTATAAATATGAAAGTCCCTCTTGCCAATTTTCCCAGGTGGTTACTCCTGCCCAGGACTGTAAGGTACAATCAGAACGGAAATAACGTGTCAAAGGTCACATGGTAATCTCCCAGTCCTGCCGGGGAAGCCCACAGCGACTGGCACTGTTTTGTTCTCCACAACCAGGCAGCTTCTGTCCGGCTTCCGGTGGGGAATGCGGACTCCAGTGCGGCTCATAGCTCGGGTCGCTCCCTGAATCCCCTTTCGTCAGTTGACATGGCAACCTTAGGACAGCTTTAAAATACATTGATACCTGGTATGGGCTGGTTTCCTGCACCGAGTATCAGTAGCTAGTCTAAGAAGGACTGTATTTAACTAGACAGATCGCACAAGCTTTGTCCTTCTCAGGCAGCATCTGGTTAATATAATATGGTCCCATAATTCATTTTTAACTCCCTCCTAATTGCTCTCGTCATGTCGTCATTGCAAATATTAGGTCTGTGAGGGGAGGAGCAGGGACTCAGGTGTCAGACCAGGGCTCCTGCATGGGCGGGGGCAGTGCTAATCTAATTAGAGAGCTAGCCAGCCCGAACCGCATTTTCTCATACTTAGCATTCACAAGTTAGGTCCCAGCAGATGCGCTGTGAAATTAATTTCCTCTGGTGTAACCAGAAACTCTCTGTTATGCAATCTCCATTTCACAGATGATAACCTATTATCACTTTATTCAAGGGAAATGTGTTAATAGCCACAAGGAAAATTGAATTATTCATATTTGCTCATTTCTATTCTGAAGCCAGCGCCTGTCTTTTCATGCATTGGGAGAAGGCTAATGTAAACATGACCAGATCCTTGTAAATTGGCTTGTAGAAGAGGCTGTTAGCACGCTGCCTGGGGACGGCTCCAGGCCGGGGAATGGCTGCTACTGGGAAGTGCAGCATGTGGGCGGCAGGCTGTTAGCAGGTGGCGTGTGTGCTAATGGGAGCCAGGTCAAACACGTCAGCTGTTGGCTCAGAGCTCGCCGTGTTGTGATACAGTAGACTTGGGAGGCAAACATTAGGTAACAAGTGCCTACAGTTCTTACAGCCTGGAATCCTTGGGTGGCGTGCCCTTGTGGAAAGGGACCTGAAGCTGAGAATGTTTGGGATGGTTCTGGGCTCCACCTGCACTGGCTGGCCCCCCACACCCACCCGGGTGGGCTGCAGGTCCTCAGGAGAAGCAAAGGGAAGGGACACACTTCAGCAGACACCACTGGAGACTAGGGATGAAGAAGTCAGGTCCTCCTCACAGCAGCTCCCTTTACCACCGGGTCCCTCTGTTGGACGTCTCTGGGATCTAGAGTTCAATGATGGGTCCTTATCCTCATAATTCACTTCAGGGCAGTAAGAGTGTGAGTTGTCAGAAGTGGCTCAGACATGAAGGTCCTTCTGTGCTTCCCATGGGATCTTCCCCCAAACCTGGTACCAGGTTTCCAGGAGAAAGCCCAGCACAGGGCACATAGGACTCATCCAGTGTCACTCATATGCCTCAGATCTGGAGCCCCCTCCTGCCTGCTAAGTTGGGGGCAGGCAGAACCCTCTCCCTGCTCCCTAAAAGTGAGGCCAAGCAGAGCCTGAGCAAAGTGCCATCACACTCCCTCTCCTCAGCTCCTCCCTAAAAGCCATGTAAAGGAAGGTACCCATAAAACCCTGAGTGTCATGACCCTTCAGTGCTTATTTATCATGGGGCGTTCATTCGAGAGGCTGAGCACCCGTTCCTTGGGAAAGGGTGCAACAGGAGCCTAGAAAATTATCTACCCAGGGGCCCCATCTTTATGGAGGGAGAGGGAAACAGAGGGAAAGGGAAGAGAGAGGGAGGGGGATATGTGGGAGAGGGACACACCGAAAGAGAGGGGGGAGGCACATACAGAGTGCAGCAAAGGTGTGAGGACTCACTCAGAGCACCACTTTGGAATGGTGCTCCTAGCAGTGGGCATGGTGACAAGTGTCCTTAGGAAACCAATAAGGCAGTGGTCATTAGTATGGCTTTGGGGCCAGATGGCTGGCTTCACATTACTTTCTTCCCCTTCCAGCTCTAGCACCTGGGGAAAATGTTTAAGGTCCGTCTAATTTCCCTTTACACCTATACAATGGTAGCTCTTATTGTATGTACTCAACATGGATCCAATGAGCTTCTGCCGATTCCGGTACTGAGCTAGGAGCTATGGGAGTGACCAGGTGTCCTGGTCTGAGAGTTGACACTCTATGCAAGCAGATAAGGAAGGAACCAACAAAAGAGATCATTGCAGAGTCAGAAAGCCGCTATAAGGAAAAGGAACCAAGAGATAGGACAGACACAGTCTCCCTGCTGGGAGAGCATGGAGGGAAGTCAACTGGAGAGGCACAGCATGGGTTCTGTCAAGTGCCAGAATGAGACCCTCGGGAGGAGTTTTGAACTTGGGGGAGGAGGAGAACACTCGGTGAATTTGGTGGGAGACAGAGGAAGCTGGCTTATTTGGGGAAATCTGGTCAGAACTGGTGCTCAGAGGAGGGGATCTGTCCATGGTGCTGGGCAGCCTCCATCCAGAGGGATGGAGGAAGAGTGGAAGCAGGTATTCCCCTGAGAGGCTGCAAGAACTTAAGCAAGGGGATGTCACAGTTAATTGGTGACTTAGAGAAATGTCCTGATGAGAACCTGACTGCAGGACCTGGTTGCAGGACCAGTAACCTGGAGAGCAAGAAGCACAAAGCAGAGGGAGGGGCTTCACGGAGCTCCAGTGCAGGGTTGGGTTGAAGACAGATGCGTTTATGGAGGGAGAATAGGTAAGAATTACCTGAACCTGGTGATCAGCCACTTGGTGAGGCCCAGGGGTGGCACTGCTGAGGAAGGGTGGCTTTGCCATGCGATGTGGCACTGAGGATGGAGGAGGAAGGCGATGGGGAGTGGGAGAGGCTTTGATGAGACGTGCACAGGCTGGCTGTGGGACACTGTGGGAAATATGCAGAGGACGGCTGCAGACACTTGTGTAAATCGATCTGGGGTGAGAGAGGAAGTTCTGAGTGGTAGATACATAAGTTCCATGTCATCAGCATATAAATGATAATTGAAGCTTTACCTAGGGATCAAGAAGAAAGGTACTAATAACACGATCAAATGGCAAAGTGGAGGCACAACAGAAGGTAGCGATGGGGGAACAGAAGGTAATAATAAGGGAGCAATAATAAGAGGAACCCCGTAGAGGGAAGATGGGAAACATACCGAAGAAGAAACAGAATGTGCAGAGAGCGGTGTTGTCGCTGAGAAGCCTGCTCCACAGAATTAACTTTGCTCACCAGGACTCGCAGGGAGGAGGACTCACAGGGTGCTGTCAAGTCCTTCCCGGAGTGTGAGCACATCCTCTCAGCAGCCCATGAGTGGGGGTGGAGAAGGTGGCCTGATGAGGGGTCTCTCAGCTGGGTGGTCAGCAGGGGCCTGGCCTCAGAGCTGGTTGCTGAGTGTGGTTCTCTCACTGTGGTTTCATACACATACAGAGTGAAGGACCTTAACATTACCCATCCCCACTATGGATTCAGTCAACAGTGGGAAGAGCACCGACCATGGTGCTTGCACCCTGTTTCCAACCCCCGCCCTGCAGTCACAGGACTCTCTGAATGTCAACTCTTTTATGTGACTCCTCTTTAAGTGAAAGGCCTTCTTTTAAAAACAGCGCCTCAGATGGGGTTTCACTTTTGTCAATGCAAAGAGGGATGATGAATTAATCCCTCAGCAGCCCTGGAAGCATGTTCTGACCTTCCTGGCTGAGACGGCCGCTGTCTGGTGTCCTGTGCCCCCATCCAGCCATCCTCCTGGGTGTGGCTGCTAGAGAGAAAGACAATTTAAAATGTGATTCCCGTGGCAGCGGAAGTGGATGCTGCAACCTTTGGCCTGGCTTGCAGAAGGGTGGGAAGGAGGTTGGAGATGAGGACTCCCCATTGCCTTGGCTGTGGCAGTGTATGGTGAACTCAGGACCTGTGGGTCTGCTGATGCTACAGAGAGTTCTGGTAACTTCACAGCATAAAAAATCCTGCACTGAATAAGCAAGGCCAGGAAGCCATGGTTGGCTTGACCAAAGCAGCTCCAGTGGATGGCATGGCAGACTCTGCACAGAGCGATTTGGCCTGAGAGTGATGGAGATGGAGAGGAGAGGAAGCGAGCAGAGCAACTGGTCCCTAAGCACTGTCCCTCTTCCAGAGCAGCAGCCACTGGTACTTGTCAGAAACAGATGCTCAGGCTGATGTGGGTAACAGCTGTCAGAAGGCGGGGGGGGGGAGACAGGAGGAACCAAGGTGGGCTTCACGGTGACTTACATCTAAAACCCTCGAGAGCAGAGCTAGAGTATGCAAATGGGCTGACTCAGAGAAGAGCTTCAGAACCCGGCAGCAGAGAGGAGGGTGAGGCTGTGGCTTGGGACACACGCTAGGGCATGGCCTGGGGACACAGAGAGGCATCTCTTCTTATTCGAGATCCTTTTGAAGTCATTGGAGACACTGTAGAGAGTGATTTACACAGACATATTTTTCTCCCTACTGTTAGACTTAGATCTTCTATTTTCAAAATCATCAAAAATGTTTTACGGTTGTCTTCAGTTACCCAGATTCCAAATATCCTCAATCTCTTCTCTATCCTAGAAACCAAATGCCTACTTCCCAGGGAACCACCTCTCACTTGAATTAACTTGCTGTTTTCTTCCAGTAAGTGATTAGGATGGACCAGAAACACTCTGACCCTGAGAATCTGAGCATCGTGCTGACAGTTAATCTCCACCGAGTTCTCTTAAAGATTGGTGCATGTTATTATATTTTTATCAAAACTATTTGAACATTTCAGGACATTTGATTATATTTTGTGATTACCAGGCAATGTGAGATTAGAGGTCATGAAAATGTAATATGTCAAAAACTCTGTTGGAACTAATATGCATAGTGGATTGCTTTAGAGGCATACAATTTTATCTGGAGTTGAATACACACCTTGAAAAAACTAACATTGCCGAAACAGTGGTGTTGTTAAAGAAAACAACTTTTGTAGTGTCATTCACCACAATTATTTTAATGGGAGACCACTTAAGTAATGTCAAACGAGCCCTTTCTCTTATCTGAACTAGCAACCAAAGTCATTGATGAGCCTGTATTATTTCAGGGGATGTGTTTATTTAAAGGCGGTCTCTATAAAAATGCATGATTGACTCTTGTCCTGAGCTACCAACACGGGAAAGAGAAAAGTGGAGAAAGGACTATTTATACAATTTTGATGGAAGAAACCGCACTTTGTGGGAAATGTATCAATGTTAAATCCTGAAGGAAGAAATTGGTTTTGAATCTTTTCTTCAAACGTATAAAGTGAATTTCTTTCTAAAAATTGAATTTGAGCACAAAATTGTCCTGTTCTGGGCCTATTTTAAAGAACCAGGCATGATATAAGTACATTCTCTTATTGTTTATAATTTGTAAAAACACTTTGATTTCTACTTATGATGGAAGAAATAAGAGGCATTCTAAAATGCCCCTTCCTCAAGCCTAATGAAAATTTTAGATTCCTGTCAGATGTTAACAGTCAAGAACCATACAGAAGCAATGCGTGTGGTCTTGGCATGCTTGGCTCTCAGTAGCCTGTCAGCTAACAAAGCCTCACTTCTCTACACGGAGTGGCACTGTGGTCACTCGAGACCCAAGGAAAACTCATAAAACTGGATGTCAGAGCTGGTGTGGCAGATGGAAAAGTATAATTGATCTGAAAATACTTTTGCCCCAAATATAAGCAGAATAGGTTTTCAAAATCAAGGAAGTTCAACAATGCCAATGCAATAAAAAGTTAACTTGTGTAACACATCAAATGTCATTTAATAAGTGACTTAACCCAGGGAATTAATAAGATCAAGGTTCAAAGATGTGGTATCTGACCTGGACAGAGTCCCCCACACAGAGTATGGCTCAATTCATCTATCCATCCCTCCACCATCCACAGCCCTCCTTCATCCATCCATCATCTATTTATCAGCCCCCAATCCGCCCATCCATCCACCCTTTCCTCCCTCCTTCTACCCTTAGAACTGCTTCTCCATACCTCCACCCAAACTTCACCCACTACACTAATACTTCCATGATCTATCCACCCATATTTGAGTGTCTACTGAGTGCTAAGCACAGTTTTCAGCAATGGGATGAGATTGTAAGAAGATATGCTCTAAGAAGATTACAGTCCTGTGGGAGAAACAAATAAATATCTAGGACATTCAAATACACTCTATTTAATACTAAAATAGCATATTGACATTCCAGATAATTAAATGACAAGCAGCAGGAAGGGTGAGGACACAGAGGCTTTCCGGAGAAGGGAGAGGGTGAAGTCACAGAATGTGTAAGGAGATGAGAGTCCAGGTATAGCCAAAAACACAGGAGACACCTGATGTGGCTGAAAGATGGCCTTTGGAAAGAGATGTAATGAGAAATAACCCTAAAAAGGCAAGTAGGAGACAGATTAAAATACACCTGATACAAGAAATTCAGATTCTGAAATTAAGTAATGAGGGTGATGGTGTTTAATTAGAGACCACCTCCCTCCAAAATAAAAATAAAGTGATTGAATTATGTTTCTCTAGCCTCACTTTTGCTCTATTGTATAGCTCTTCCAGAGGGAACAAGAAGAGTACTCTTATTCTGTGGCCATAACACATTTATTGCAAACTTTGTCATTGTTAATGAAGGTACTAAGGGAAAGCACGAAAAATTGTGGCAGACCTCCCATCCCCAAAAATATATCCTAGGAAATGAATAAACCTCTCATTGATAATGTTACAGTAAATCACTTCTTATATTTTTTTGGGGGGGGGTAGTTGTTTAAGCAAGCAATTTTTCACTAGAATCATAAAGAAATCTTAAAATGTGTGTGTCTGGGGTTTACTGAAGTGAGAGTTAACAGATTAGAAACCTTCTGAGCATAGAAATGAAATTGTTTAGGAAAAATATCACCACCCTCTTTCCTTCTTTCCCTCTTTTCTCCCAGTGAACAAATAAAAACATCTACTGAACACATTTTTTAAGAAATTATCAAAGATTATTTCCATTGCAAAGAATTTGAACTCAAGGCTAAAGTTGATTCCCACTTTCCTTTTCTTCAAAACAGCTTCCAGTTCTTTTAATGACGCTGTTTTATCACCCCCTATTAAAACAGAGAGAGAATATATGGCAGCTGGCTGCCTCTCGTCATGCCCGGCAAGTGTGCTGTCTCCACTGGACTGTCCTTTGAAACACTTGACCTTTACATAGACAAACTTTCACAGCATCTTCCAAAGAACCGAGACAATCAGCAATAGGAACGGAAATATCACACTGGCGATGTTCATACAGCCCTGTTTTTTCAAGATGATGTAGCATCCCACAAACTCTGAAGGTTCCTTGGCCAGCACCCCCACCTGGAGCCACCCCACATCACCCCATGGGACGGACGGATCTCTGGAGCACAAACCGCCCCTCCCCCGAGATGAGCCTCTCTCAGTAACCAGGCTAGTGGTCAAGGGCCGGCACTGGAAGGAAGCTCTTATGTCTCGTCGAAATCCTCCCTATTGAAGCATAAGCCCACTTCCTCTTTGCCATCCTCAGCGTAGAGAGGGGACAGCTGGCCACTGTCCTCTCTATAATAACCCTTCACCGTCCTGAAGATGGTTATTAGGTCGGCTCCTCTCCTCCAGGCTAAATAATCACAGATCCTTTAATCTCCCTTCCTAGGTGCTATTTTCCGAGTCTTTAATCATTTCTGCTGCTCTTTACTGAATCCCTTTCAGCGTCTTAAGTCCTGGTGTGTCACCTCTCCAGAGGGGTGGCACCAACAGTTTGAATAACTTGGCAGCCTGAGGGCACAGCAGTGTCCCCAATGGAGGGCAGTTCTGCCTCTGATGACACAGCTGAATTAGCCTGAACGCCTCTCTGTGTTCCCTGTAACACGTCCTGCAAGCCACCCGTCCCCTCCCCCAGCAACAAATAAAATAGTGAGAGCAATGATAATAAAATAAAGTGATGAAGCCAAAGAAAGCACTGTAAACATGACAGTGGGAAGATGATGGTAGTCACCATTTGGTTTCAATAACATGTCCCATATGCTCTTTTATAATTATTAGTTTCCGATGTCAAATTAAAAAAACACACAAACTTATTTGTTGCATCCTTTTCAGCATATGGTCTAGGTCCATTTCTGACAAATCCCAAGTTTATCATTTTAAGTTCCTAAAACAGGGGCTTGCTATCTGAGACGCTGGTGAGAACGGTCTGGTCATCACGTGACTCAAAGGAAAGGACCCTCTGCTGGTGGTTACCTGGCTCTCGGTAAAAATCCCCCAGGTCGCCTGGCTTGCGGGAGTGGCCAGCTGACTGAGTGTGGGTGGTGGCCTGTGCTTCAGCACCTGTGCAGAACGCCCTGCGTGAAAACAGTAAGTAAGGAGATGAGAAGCTCCGAGGTAACGCCTCCCCCCACGTTCCCCTCTGGCTGTTTAGTTAAATTTCATGGTCACAATTCAATCTGTCCCCTTTCTCTGGTGTTATCTGCCGCTCCCAGCTTGGTTTCCTTGCACACTTAATGAACATGCTTTCTGTCCTATCTTTCAGAAAATTGATGAAAGTGCTTAAATAGCCCTGAACCCAAGATTTTCCTCAGGGAAGCACCACGTGCTATGCTCTCTGATATTGATATTGAACCATAAACAAGTATGGTGGGAGCATGGCCACCAGGTATTATCTTGTGTATAATTTGGGCTTTTTTCCTATATACTGAGGAATTTCATATGCAATAAACACAGATATATCTTAAGAAAGGATGGAAAATAGGATAAGGATTGTATTTTTTACTGAGGCTTAAATGGGATGTTTCTTATTTACCTGTCAAAATATATCTTGTCATTTCTCTTTATGAATGAACAATTTAAGTAGCAGTTGATACTACCTGGCCACTGTGGCTCAGTGGTTGAGCTTTGACCTATAAACCAGGAGGTCATGGTTCTATTCCCGGTCTGGGCACACACCTGGGTTTCGGACTCAGTCCCCAGCAGGGGACATGCAGGAGGCAGCCAATGAATGATTCTCTTTCATAATTAAAAAAAAAATATATATATATATATATTTTATTGATTTCAGAAAGAAAGGGAGAGAGAGAGAAAAATAGAAACATCAAGGATGAGAGAGAATCATTGATTGGCTGCCTCCTGCACTCCCTACCCCCATCCCATCTAGCCCGCAGGTGCCCTTGACTGGAATTGAACCCAGGACCCTTCTCTTCACAGGCCAATGTTCTATCCACTGAGCCAAACTAGCTAGGCCCTCTCTCATCCTTGATGTTTCTATCTCTCTCTCCCTTCCCCTTCCTCTCTGAAATCAATAAAAATATTTTTAGAAAAAAACAACAACACATAATTGATAGTATTTCTGAGGAAGAAATAAGCTAATTCAAACAAATCATATTTCATTACCACACTTAAAATATTTAAGGTTTGTTTTAAATTAAAACAGAGTCAAACACACAATAGCTTCAATTACATTTCACAATGCATTTTCAAACTCAAGAATTGTAACCCTTTTAAGGGTCTCACCTAGAAAAATGAGAAAATTTTTAATCAAAATCTACACATGCCTTTAGATCCATTTGATGGGTATTCATTGAATGCCTTCTATGTGCCCAAAGCAGCAATAAGAGTTGGCTCCAAGCCCGTTTGTAACCACATCTACACTCAACAGACGGGGTCACGGCATCACAGTCGTCCTAGGAGAGAGTCCGTGTTTACCCAATAGAACCAGAGGGAAGGAACCTTCTCAAGGGGTGACCTGGAGCTTTGGGTCTGAAAGCAGGGGTACCATTGGTGCCAGTCACTCCTAAGTGTCTCAGCCCTTCGGAATTGCTGTAATCACAGGGCCAGACGCAAAAGCTGGCTTCTGGTAGAGAGATGCCTTTTTTCCTTTCCTTTTTCAAATATCCCTCATGTTTGTTTATGTATTAGTTGGCAAAGTGATTCAGAGTGGAAGTCTCTTTCTAAAGGAAGAAGGGGAGGCGTGGAATCTCTTCTAACCTGTCACCCTGGGGGTTTCTTGTGATCCTCCTTGTTTAGAAATGAAATAATATTGTTTCAAATGTGGCAATTTTCTTTTATTCTCGAAACAAGCAAACTGTAAATTGCAAAATAGAAGATAAAAAAGCATAATTACTGCTTTTATTTATTCATACCATATTAATGTAATATAATTATCCTGTAAGCAGACGGAACCTTATGAATATTTAGCAATAACAGCAACAAAATGCCACAGAACAGTTATTTTAATGACACATGAAAAAACAAAAACTTTAAAGGATGAAACCATTTTTTTTCTGTTTTAAAGTGACAAATGGCTACAGCTTGACAACTGAGTGACCCAATTCAGTGAGAGAGAAAGTGGAAGGTGACAGATGTCCTAAAAATAAGCAGGGAGAGACATGTCTCCTGCCCAGTGAGCCCCGAGAGCCCTAGGAAAGGACTGGAAAACCCCAACACATCTTCAGAGAAAGTTGGGACAAAAAGTTGAATCATCACCAGCATGAAGGTCATAATATGCTGCCATCTCCAGAGTTAACATCACACTTGGCAATGGAGATCCGGTCTTCATCAGAACGCTAGGGTTGTGTAATGCCCAGAAGACAGAGCACTGAGGCAGGAGACAGGTGGATCTATGTGTGGATGACTCCGGGTGCAGCATGGGGTACAGGCAGAAGGAACAGCCGTGGTAGCTTCTTTGGAGATCTGCAGGTGAGCCCAGCTCCTGAGCAGGGATCACTATGGAGAGGTCCGGTATGGGCAGGAGGAGGCCAGTCCTGCGAAGCAAAGTGGGCATTTTGTGGCCTGGAGAGCCAGAGCTCAGAAATCAATGTGGGCCCCCAGAATCCCCCAGAGACATTGCTTTGTTGTTCTGGTTAAGTTGGATCTGACCTATATGTGCACTGGCTTTCATGACTGGTGTTCAAGTCAAAGTGGGTTTGCAATATGTACAGTGAAAAAAGGAGATCTGAGCCTAAAATGGAATAATAAATTACAATAATGATTAATGGGTCTGACCTTTGTGAATCCCTTTTAATGGCTTATTTTACCTAATCCTGAAGTAACATTATGAAAGTTGTACTATTTTTTAATTTTCCTACATCACATGAAGACACAGCCTTTCAGAGAGATGAAATTACTTACTCAAGATCACTTTCCAAGGGCTGATAAGAGGCATCTATCCATCCATCCATCCATCCATCCATCCATCCATTCATTTCATAAGTATTGACTGAGCAGTTATCATGTTCTAGGTAATGGGATAAGAGTGATGTGGAAATAGAGTTCCATCCCCATAGAACTCCCAGTCTGGAAAGAAGGCAGGCATTAAACTGTCAACTATGTACAAGTACATAAAGTTCTAAAATATAATGGATATCACAAAAGAATGAAACAAAGGACTGGATGTAGAAGCTCCTTTTAGGAAGTAGCACATGGACTGAGACCAGAGCATTAAACTTTACATTTTACTTATGGTGTTTATAACAAAGAGTTTAACTAGACTGTAGCTTCATGGATGTACCTTATTTGCTTTTATAGTCTCTTTTTTGTTGTACATTTCAATCATGTTTCCCCACTTACCTGAACATTAAATATTTTCTTCTTTTTCTGCATATTATTTTCACCCTCAATCTGTAATCTCCAGTGACATTATTTTAGAGTAGAATGCAAGGCAAAAATTTAACCTGACTTTTTTCACAAAGGTAACCAATGGGGTCAAATAGTTATTCAAGGACCTTCCTTTTCCACTTGTTTTCAACAGTAATTATGTGCACAATGCTTATGGAAAGTGACACCAGATGTGGGATTATGTGTTGTCTACTTTATTGATTCATCTTTTTTGCTTTAAATATTAAAGTTTTACTTTACTTGCACACCTTTTCTTATGAGAATAATAAAGTGAATGTTTGTAGAGAGAGTAGGAAGTACAGGAGCAAATGAAGAAAATAGGACTACTTATACGCTTGACATCAAGAGAAGAGCGTATCCATGATGTTTGATTATGGTCTTTTGGGCCCTGTTTCATCTGTATTCTATTTATTCACTTATCTATGAATTTCTTTCAAATTGGGTCAGTCTGCATATGGTGGCATCTTCTACTATGTGTTGCTACCGCCGCCATGGACCGTTTCTCCCTCTGTTTCCCTCAAGCCCTCCTGGCTGTTGACGGGACCTGGCAGGGTCTCCCATGAAACAGTCTCCCCGCTCACAGAATTCACTCACTCTGTGTTAGTCCTTGAGTTTAATTCACCAACGGTCTGTCCCAGAATTTTGTTGCTTAATTATCTTTTGCTTCTTTCTAATCAGTGGCTCCCACAAAGGAAAATCTTGGGCTTGCTGGAGTTTGGTCAGAGCGAGGCTGATCAGTACTGAGCCAGGACTTCTCCCCTGTGATGTGCTCAGCTCCTAGGCCGTCAGCTCGTCTAAGCTAGAGAAGAACTGAAAAATGGGGCATCAGACTTCCTTGGAAATTAATTTCCTCAATACGAGGCATCTTCAGCTACAAGGGCACAAAGGCACAGCGTATCTGTGGTGGTAACAGGAAACAGTGTGACTCTTGCAGCAACTGCTCTGTGGACTAAGGCGGTTTCCCATCAGGAGGTGCTGCGCTTGGGAAAGGTCAGGGAGCTCATTTTCATCTGGTCACGGGCAATAAAAGGGACACCTCTGCAGCCACCTAGTAAATTCCCACAGTCATCTTTTCCTAGATGTATAGCACATAGGGGTTGAAATACAATTATTTAGTATTTATGGTGGAGGAAGATGGTTCGTTTGAGGTGCCAAGGACCGCCTCCAGAGAGAGGCAGAGAGCTCTCGTGGAAATGGATCAACTTCTGCAATGAGCCGGCATGGCTGAGGGATTAAGCAGGTTATTCCTATAGCCGCCATGTGCACAATCACAGGAATTTAAACCCATCTTAAAAGGAACCCCACTGGGAGTGTTTAGGTCCACAATTACAGTAAATGAAGATTCAGAATTAGCAAAAGCATTTCACTTAATTAGAAGCATTAAATAAGTACGACCAAATGTACAGTACTGTTTCTGCTAAAATGAGAAAAATAGCTGACCCTGAAAAACATTGTATTTATTTACTTACTTTTCTTACGTTTAGAAAACTACTAAAACAGCCTCCAACTAAAAGATAAAGATGCAGATAAGAATAGCAAATATTTTTGTCTTAAAAATATATATGTATAATTATACAAATATATGTTACATATATACACACAAATATACACATTATATGTGTATATAGAGTATATATCTACATGTATATCTATTTATCTACCTGTCATCTACTATCTATCTATCTATCTATTGGTCTATCAAATACCTGGAGGTTGATAGCCTACAGGAATGAAAGGAAAAGGTGGTTTTAGCACAGATGTTATAGGCATTTACCTTCTATTTCCTCATTTGGACATGATTTTCAAACTGTTAATTCCTAACTCTGATGATTTTCAGTATTAACCAGAATTCCTTGAGTTGGTGTTAAGGCTGACAGAATCCTTAATCAAATTTCCAGAGAGACTACAGGGGAAGCTGGGAAAGAGAAGAGAAAGGAGAGAGAGTGTGGAGGAAGAGAACTGACAAGGGGGTCTTTCTGGGCTTCTGTCTGCACCTGCAGCTCACTCTTGTGCCGCCAAGCCTCCTATGAGACCCTCAGCGCGTCTGCATCCTGGGCCTTTCAGCTGGCCTCCTCACACGCAGGGAGTCTGAGAAACAGTTTCATTTTCAAAGACAGATACGTGCATGTTTCTAGAATTCCATGACTGAGCTTTGTGACCTCAGCAAATCTGCTGGAGGAGCCCAAGCCAGCCTCCTGTTCCTGCAAATCTTCCCGGGCATCAGCAACCCCATGTGATCAGACCGGAAGGGCTGCTGCAGGAGGGCTGACAGCAGCTGGGCCTCTCAGCCTTTTATCCAGATCATTTCCAATCTATTACATATAGAAATAGGATGAGACCAAGAAAAAAGTGCACATGCATAAACTGTTTTAAAAATAAGAATTTCCTTCTCTTTATTTAAATTCATGTTAACTGTTTTCCTTACCTCCCAGAATATATAAGATGTTTAAGTTGTGTTTCGTGGTAAAATTGGAACAGATGAGGGTGGCTCTGGACATCATTGTGCTGTACCATCTGGTGACCATTGCTCCCAAAGCAGAAGTCAGGACATTGTCCGCATCAGACTGTGGCCCAGCATTCTGAGCTGGTGGAAACCATGGATCTTGAATCAAATCTGCTGATGGCCTTCACTTATCAATATGGGTTTATGTGAACCCAGCATCTCGCTTGCTGGCATGGGACGTGTGGCCGCAACAGCAGAAGTGAGTAGCTGTGACAGAGACCACATGGCCCGTGAAGCCTAAAGGATTTGGTGTCTGTCCCTTTACAGAGGAGGCTTGCCTGTTCCTGGTTGTGAGTGTGGACTGTCATGACCCTGGGCTTGCTACCAGGAAGGGTACATCCAGAAAGAAACATCTGTTCTCACATGAGGACATCAGCACTAACCCAGATGCCAGTGGTGGAGAGCTGGCAGGAAGCCGAAACGTGAGGAAGTACTTTACAGAAACTCTCATGGGTCACTCTCACTGTAGACCCCGGAAATGGGCAAA
The DNA here is from genome assembly GCA_026230045.1 of Corynorhinus townsendii. Classification (NCBI taxonomy): domain Eukaryota; kingdom Metazoa; phylum Chordata; class Mammalia; order Chiroptera; family Vespertilionidae; genus Corynorhinus; species Corynorhinus townsendii. The sequence continues at coordinate 41,824,033 of JAPDVU010000007.1, read as the reverse complement.
CCCAGGAGGCGGTATTTAAGTTTGGAAACCAGTCCCACAGCTGGTCCCCAGCCCACACATTGAGAACTCGGTCTCCAAAACCGGGCCATGTGTGTGTGTTTGCTCTCACACTCTGTGAAATATGAAAGAAAACAAAATCTCACTCCTGGAGAAACTGTACAACCTAAACTTGATGAGAGGACAATTAGGACTTTAATTTTCTTCTCCTTGGGCAATAGGCAAAATGAAATGGACTCACTCTGTTGTTGAACCAGACGGCCATGAGTTTATGTAGCTGAGAGGTCTGCTGAATTTTTACTCTTAACTAAGCATGCAAGATGAGTACCAAAATCATTACATTTATGTGTTTTTAATGGCTTGTCTGGGTTGTTTTGTCCATAGCTGGTGACGGAGCTGAGCGCTAGCCAAGCGTTTTAGAATTCACACAGCTCTGTTTCAACATAATAATTTGACAATACCTGGGGCTCCTGCCATTCCCGGAGGTTATGTTTTTGAGTCTCACAGCACATCAGCATAGCAATCAGCTGGCCAGCGGTCCTTGTGCTGCAATGAAGGGCCCACGAGGTCCTCGCCACCCCTGCAGGTCTGGGGGCGGGTGCAGCACAATGCTTCATTTGACCTGGAAGCCCACTCTCCACCGTGTCTTTCAAGCGGAGTGCAGCAAACCCTGCTCTCGCCACCCTTGCTGCTCCTTGCAGTTTTCTGATGAAAGCCCTTCTGTGCGGCTGCTCAGCCAAGTCGGTTTGTAACTGGCTGTTATTTTGCTGTTGTCGTCAATGGAATCAAAATGTGTCCAGTTGTGCCCATACACGCTGTCCCTTGACACAGAAAACTGAGCGGGAATAGCCCTGAGGTGGGCAGAACTGCAAAATTTGCAGCACTTTCTAGTTATTGGAAAACGCACTTGGTCGCAAATACCAGTCAGTGATTGCTTCTTTCCAGAGCTTTCTGTTTGTCATCAGCATTTATGAGCCATGATGTTTCTGCTCCTGACGTTTAAATTCTCAGCTTCAGTTCTCAAGGAAAAATTAAAATTAAACAAACTAAAATTAGTCATTCAAAAATATGAATGGCCTTGTGTTTTAAAAAGAAGTAATAATTGGGTATTTGATCTATTCTGAGTTAATTTTTGTATCTGAGTCCAAATAGTACTCTGGTTTCATTCTTTTGCATTTTATTAACCAATGTCACCCGAATAAATTTAATTTAAAAATAGAAGTAATAAGATAATGTGAAAAATTTGGAAAAATAAAAGTAAATAAATGACAAGAAATATTTTGTGATTTTGGCACTGAGGAACTACAGCTTTTGACAAAGCACTCACACATTTGGTTTTTTAGTAGGCATACATATATTTGATATTTCAATGTCAGTAATATGAAAGTGAATTTCCAGTTTTCCTGGGAAAAGACTAATTATTGTTTTGAGTGAACCTGATATTTTAAAAATGTGTTCAGCCATGAAGAAATCCCATAAGAAAGGTGGGGAGTCAGCGGTTATTCCTGTGGAGGGCTTGTTTTCTCTAATCTGCACTTTCTTTACCGTTGCTAATGGGCTGTTCCCTCTCTTCCAGCATGTCAAGAGACTGTGCCTGAAATTGGAGCTGAGCCACCCAGCCACCTGGGGGACCCCGTGAGGGACAGTCAGCACAAACAGACGTCCTTGTGTTCAGGAACGAGGTCAGTGACTCTTCCTTATGAAAATGTTTTTAGGACAAGAAGAAAGGATATGCATGTGTGTGTAAGAATACGTGGCAAGCCAAGTGCATAGAAAGACACGGTCACCAAGATGTCTATACACAGGGTCCCTGATGGGAAGCAAATAAGATATGGTTGACAGCTTTGGGAAACAACAAGCGGCTTCTATATTCCAAAAAGTCATTGATAGACTGCTATTACAGAATTAGTGAGACAAGTAGTGTTTCATCTAAAATGGGCGTTGGTAGCGTTTCTTTACAATATGTTTATATTGATGTAAATAGTTATGGATGTTTATATTATTTGTTTATGTGTGGGGTAGTACTGAGCCATATACCTATAGTTAATGCTTAGTCTGTGAAAGGTTTTCTTTTTGAGAATTAAAAAAAAAATGTTAACAAAAAAGACCATTGTGTTTGTAGCCCCTTTATCAATCTTGGATGATCCTAAAATAATTTCATGGGTTTGAAATTGGAAAAATCAGTTCCAATATTGTGGGTTTTTTTCTATTATTTGTAAGGTACGGAAAACCTGTGAAATGTTACTTGTTGACTTATATGGACGAAAAAGCATTTCCTTTATGTATCCCAAATATGAAAGGTCACTCATACCAATAGAAATGTGTTTAAATTCATAAAGTCTTGCTACCTGATATTTAATTTCCTAAACATTTTTACAAGTAGATTCATACGGCCATTGTCAAAGCAGTCTCTGAATGGCTAATTCCCTCTTCGTTTTTTCCCCCAATATTGCACCTTCAAGCGTTTTACCCTCTGCCATTTATTCTCTGCCATTTTTTTTAGATAAAAAAAAAAAAATGTCTCTTTGCTCTCTGCCATTTTCAGATCCAAAAAGCATTTGGCTGGTGCTTGGCAGCCCAGGTACCTGGCGTGGCTCTGACCCCATCACCTCTGCAAGGCTGAGAGGCAGAGAGGCCTGACCTGTTTGTCCTTTCTTCTTGTTTGCAACAGCCCAGCCTGCTTGTTCTGACCACCTTTGTACCTGGATTCCAAGCACAGTGGGTGTGCATGGAGATTGCTCTGTTCCTTACTTGCTTCTGGGAACTGATCACAGACACCTTCCTGGCCACACCCCCAAGCAGTGACTGGAGGTAGGCTTCTTGCAGAGGAAGGCCCAGAGGGGCCCACAGAAAACCTGTGGGTCAGGTTTCAGGAGCAGAGGAAGAACAAGGAGGCTGCGGAGCTGCTGGCGGCCACTAGATGGCAGTCCATCCCCCAGGATGCAGTGGCCATGCTGGCCAGAAAGGATGCTGCCCATGCTGTGCCAGGAGCAGGAAGTGCCAGAGTTGAATGGGGTGCTCCAGGCTCTGATGACCCCCGTGGTTTTCAGTATTGGCTCTTCTCAACCACACCTCAAGTCCTAGGCGTCACAGTAGAAGCCACTGGATTTGGTGTTTACTTCCAGGTTTCAAGTGATGGAAGCCTGTATTGTAATCTAATGTGAATTAAAATGCAATTCTTATGGGGGCTAGCTGAGAATGGTGATATCTCATTCAGGAATAGTCATGCTCTGTTCCAGGGAGGTCCACAATTTCTGCTTCGGGGCCGCCACATGGCTCTGTAACGTGGGTTGAGATAGTTAATGGCTTTTTATTTGTGTATGCGGTTTGTACTAAGATTTTTACCGGGAGCCTTTGACTATTGATTCTTTGATTTCTGAAAAATATTTGTGTAGGTAAAAAAAATTACTAATGATTTGAGAAACTTGTACTATTTCTTTTTTTCTCCTGAATCACAGGGTTAAACGAATGGGTGAAATATATAAATATATAGCTAAAAGAAATTTACCAATATTTTCTTGGCAGCATAATAAAATCATTTGTTTTATTTCAGAAGCATTTTAAGGTGTTTGTATATTATATTATATTATATTACATTATATTATATTATATTATATTATATTATATTATAAAGATATGTTACAATCTTAGACATTTAATAATCTAAAGGATTCAGTGTTCCACATTATGAAATATTTACCCTTTGATGACTTTTTAAAGAAAATTGTTAAAATTTCATCAATACCATCCTTAGGTTGCAAATATTAGACTCATAATTATATGAAATATATGCAGTGCATGCAGTCCCTAATGTGTGCCAATATCGTTAAAGAATTCAGCAATCTCGTGGCCATGTGCAAATTATTATCATACAGTAAATAATATGCTGTGAAATAAATATGGTACCTAATAAGATAGTAAGCATAATACTGCATGCAGTTTTCATTTATGCAAAATATAAAGCTGCAGTTTACCAAGAGTCTGATCCAAGGACCTAAACCACTTTTATTATTAACAGAGTCTATTAAACTTTATACGTTTTTATGCTTCATGCTATGCAAGCCTCACAAAATGCTTTCGAAGTACAAACTACACTGGTTGAATCCTCACCAGACTAATTGGCCCTACTGGAGTTTTTGATCAGAGCCGTTGTATTACTGGTAGTTGGTACACTCATTCAGCCTCAAAAGCATAAATTACCTAATATATTTCTTATCTTCAATTATTAAAAAATACAAGGTAGCCTAATTGGTCTTATTTTGTACAGACATGAAAAATGCAAGTTGAACAATCATGTGAGTGGCACTCCTTGTTTGAGGCACTCACTGTTAAGAGAGCTCTGAGCACAAGTTCCCCAAACTTAAGTCATCCCCTGGTCCTGCAGGACATAACATAGAGTGGGAACCCACTGTGAGCACAGGCAGACAGGGAGACCGACTGCTCAGATGGGCTCATACCTGGGGAAGTTTCTCCTTGAAGTCTTCTGCCAAAATAGAAAAGAACACAATTTTTACTTTCATATTTTATCTTTTCAAAAAATGTTTTTATACAAACCTTTGTTAGGATGTTCTTAGTGCCTTCCTTAACATTTGAACATTTTTGATCATACCGTTGAGGTTTAAATTATAATGGATATTTAGGGCTACTATACATATTATAATTTTTCTCCGACTTAAAGGCTAGTCTTTAACCTTTCAATAGAAAATATCCATTTTGACTTACATAACATGTACACTTTACCAATCCTGGCCCTCTGTCTATAAAACATCATGGACCACAGTTTGGGGCAGAATGTGGGATCTAAGCTACACCCCTCCTGTGACATCTCGGGGTCTCTGACTCCTTTATCTTTTGATGTTTCCAATGGCTGAGGACCAATGCAGAGGTGTTACCCCGGGTCCTGGTGGTTCCCACCAAGCTCTGTGTGCACAGCTGATGTGTGAGCTGTTTGCAGGAGGCCTCGTTATCTGTCATCCAGGAGTTGGCGGGGATGACAGGCCTCTGTAGTGGGCAGCACGAACACTTGCTGCTCTTCAGGTCTGAGACCAGCGCCCTCCCTCACTTGCACCTGCCAGCAATGGGGCAAGTGATGAAATCTGTGAATGACTATGAAATAAATAGGAGACATGCTCATTGTGGGATCTACAAATGGCTGCATTTAATCAGCAATAATTGAATAGTCCTGGCACCTGGACAGTCTATCCCTGGACAGAGGCAGCAAGACAATGACTTTAGTGTTGTTGATTGTCCCGTGTGTGCCAGTAGCCACTGGGGGCCGTGGCCCTTAGGCTGAGGAGCAGCAGAGGATGGTGCTGGGGCTGGCGGGAACAGCAGTCCAGTCATGGGGCAAGAAGTCGCCCAGAACTGCTGGTTCCCGTGTTCCGCAGTCAGGCCCCTCTGCTCCCCCGATGCAATGATCATTTACAGGAGCAATAAGCTGCACTGATGAATATGATATTTCTCTTTTTTCTAAAGACTCATTATCCTGGAGTGATGAGGAGATGAGTTGAGTGTGTATATTGAAAATGTAATTGCCTCTCTGTGCACACTGCAGCCTGCCACGTACATAGGGGAGCGCCTAACGGTCAGGAGAACCGTGTTCCTCCCTCCCACGGTGCTCGCCTCGCTGCAGATGCGGATTGGAAGCCCTAATTGCTTTTCATCTCACCACTTAGCAGGCTCTCTCTTTTAGCCTCAGCACATGCTTGACTGTATGGCCCACACTCCCTGTTCTCAGCAGTATTGCTACTGGGCGTCATCCGGGTGGTTTCTGACATCCCCATCAATGTAGACACAGGTATTGATGTAAATTGTTGGCAAACACTGAGGAAGAAATATAGCTTAACTGTGTGTTAAATAAGTATATGTATATCAAACACAAGAGATTTGCAGTTATAGATGTGTATATATAATACGTTGCACATAAAAAATCTGTGTATATAATATATATGACTCAGTAATGCTTAATTTTCAGTGGACACACAAATGTTATCTAAGTTATTAGCACCCATAAAATTAGAGTGAGTACTTATACACACACACATGCACACGCTTATTCATGCATGTACACACATGTGTGCACACATACCCACACACCAGTCTCCAGTTCTCCTTCCAGCCTGTGATATTCATGGCCTGTGGGGGTTACAGTGCCCTTGAGGGGATGCTGTGCCCCAGGCCACTCCTGCATGCTCAGTGCCCCCCACTTCAGAACACAAGTTCAGTGAGGGAGCTCCCAGTGGGGCCCCAGGGTGCTGTACGGGGAATGACGAAGTTGTCATTCTTCACAGAGCCAGGGAGTGAGGGTGTTAGGATTAAAGATTCACTTTGCCCTGCAGGAACACCCTGTGGAGATGGAAAGGCCCCCGGGGCTACCTAGTCACCCTCCACTGGTGGCACCTGGATCGGGGTCCTCCTCTAGGGAGTCACAGATGCCTTAAGGGGCATGAGCACTCCAAGAGGAAGAGGCTGCCATCTTTCCCCTTAACTTTGTGACATTTGCCTGCTCTCCTCCATTGGGGTGACTTCTGCTAAGTGTCCATCAGCCTCAGTGCAGTCAGAGGGCGCCCACCTGCTGAGCCTCACCTTGATGAGGGCGGGGCACCTTGGCCAGGCCTTTGCTCCACCCACAGACCCATGTCAGCGTTCCAACAACTCTCCTTTGTCACCATCTCATACATATTGTAGATTCCTCTGGTCTCTGGTCCCTTCAGACCTTCCTGCTGTCCAGCATCTGCATGTCACTCCTTCATACCCTTGCCTACCTCCCTGTGCGTGGCCACCTCACTTGGTTGAGCAAGTGCAGACTGGCTCAAACAGCAACGCCCAGGCAGGCCCTCCTGCCCTGTCCTCAGTGCAAGTCCTCTGCCGACTGAGGTCCCACAGGCTTCAGGGGATGTGGAACTGGGCTGTGCACAAAATTTTGTTTCAGTAAGAGAGTAACTCAGTACATATATATATACGTGTGTGTGAATCAGTGCATGTCAATGGAACATTTGTGGTGATTCATCCTTCCTGAGCACTTGACCTTAGGGTCTGTGAGTGGGAGATCGCCCTGGCCAATCTCACACATTTATTAAAAGTCAGTTTCTCTCCATGGTAAACAGAATGATTTTACCATGGACACTTTGGTAACTATTTTTACCTTATTCCTGGTTACAAATTCCCTCTTATGTTTACCCCTAGGAGAGGCTTTGCATGTGTTTATCTGAGTTCTTGTGTTTCAGGTACATCACCCTCACATTGGCTGGCTGTGTCCTCCTCCCCACAAATTGCGTCTCCTCCTCCTCTCTTTACTGTCTACAGGAGACTTTCAGACGTGACGGGCTGTTTTCCCCAGAGTCAGGTGCATGTTGGGCAGCAACATTAAACATGAACTGAGTCATTTCAACAGCTGTAGAAACCCTCTTCCAGGCCATTGAGTCATATCAGCAGCTGTAGAAACCCACTTTCCAGGCCACGTGAGTCATATCAGCAGCTATAGAAACCCTCTTCCAGGCCACGTGAGTCATATCAGCAGCTGTGGAAACCCACTTTCCAGGCCACGTGAGTCATATCAGCAGCTGTAGAAACCCTCTTCCAGGCCACGTGAGTCGTATCAGCAGCTGTGGAAACCCACTTTCCAGGCCACGTGAGTCATATCAGCAGCTGTAGAAACCCACTTTCCAGGCCACGTGAGTCATATCAGCAGTTGTAGAAACCCTCTTCCAGGCCACTGAGTCATATCAGCAGCTGCAGAAACCCTCTTCCAGGCCACGTGAGTCATATCAGCAGCTGTAGAAACCCTCTTCCAGACCACGTGAGTCATATCAGCAGCTGTAGAAACTCTCTTCCAGGCCACGTGAGTCATATCAGCAGCCGTAGAAACCCACTTTCCAGGCCACGTGAGTCATATCAGCAGTTGTAGAAACCCTCTTCCAGGCCACTGAGTCATATCAGCAGCTGTAGAAACCCTCTTCCAGGCCACGTGAGTCATATCAGCAGCTGTAGAAACCCTCTTCCAGGCCACGTGAGTCATATCAGCAGCTGTAGAAACCCACTTTCCAGGCCACGTGAGTCATATCAGCAGCTGTGGAAACCCACTTTCCAGGCCACGTGAGTCATATCAGCAGCTATAGAAACCCACTTTCCAGGCCACGTGAGTCATATGAGCAGCTGTGGACACCCACTTTCCAGGCCACGTGAGTCATATCAGCAGCTGTAGAAACCCTCTTCCAGGCCACGTGAGTCATATCAGTAGCTGTGGAAACCCTCTTCCAGGCCACGTGAGTCATATCAGTAGCTGTGGAAACCCACTTTCCAGGCCATGTGAGTCATATCAGCAGCTGTAGAAACCCTCTTCCAGGCCACGCGAGTCATATCAGTAGCTGTGGAAACCCACTTTCCAGGCCATGTGAGTCATATCAGCAGCTGTAGAAACCCTCTTCCAGGCCACGTAAGTTGTATCAGCAGCTGTAGAAACCCTCTTCCAGACCACGTGAGTCATATCAGCAACTGTGGAAACCCACTTTCCAGGCCACGTGAGTCATATCAGCAGCTGTAGAAACCCTCTTCCAGGCCACGTGAGTCATATCAGTAGCTGTGGAAACCCACTTTCCAGGCCATGTGAGTCATATCAGCAGCTGTAGAAACCCTCTTCCAGGCCACGCGAGTCATATCAGTAGCTGTGGAAACCCACTTTCCAGGCCATGTGAGTCATATCAGCAGCTGTAGAAACCCTCTTCCAGGCCACGTAAGTTGTATCAGCAGCTGTAGAAACCCTCTTCCAGACCACGTGAGTCATATCAGCAGCTGTGGAAACCCACTTTCCAGGCCACGTGAGTCATATCAGCAGCTGTAGAAACCCTCTTCCAGGCCACGTGAGTCATATCAGTAGCTGTGGAAACCCACTTTCCAGGCCATGTGAGTCATATCAGCAGCTGTAGAAACCCTCTTCCAGGCCACGCGAGTCATATCAGTAGCTGTGGAAACCCACTTTCCAGGCCATGTGAGTCATATCAGCAGCTGTAGAAACCCTCTTCCAGGCCACGTAAGTTGTATCAGCAGCTGTAGAAACCCTCTTCCAGACCACGTGAGTCATATCAGCAGCTGTGGAAACCCACTTTCCAGGCCACGTGAGTCATATCAGCAGCTGTAGAAACCCTCTTCCAGGCCACGTGAGTCATATCAGCAGCTGTAGAAACCCTCTTCCAGGCCACGTGAGTCATATCAGCAGCCGTAGAAACCCTCTTCCAGACCACGTGATTCATATCAGCAGCTGTAGAAAACCTCTTCCAGGCCACGTGAGTCATATCAGCAGCTGTAGAAACCCTCTTCCAGGCCACGTGAGTCATATCAGCAGCTGTAGAAACCCTCTTCCAGGCCACGTGAGTCATATCAGTAGCTGTGGAAACCCTCTTCCAGGCCACGTGAGTCATATCAGTAGCTGTGGAAACCCACTTTCCAGGCCATGTGAGTCATATCAGCAGCTGTAGAAACCCACTTCCAGGCCACGTGAGTCATATCAGTAGCTGTGGAAACCCACTTTCCAGGCCATGTGAGTCATATCAGCAGCTGTAGAAACCCTCTTCCAGGCCACGTAAGTTGTATCAGCAGCTGTAGAAACCCTCTTCCAGACCACGTGAGTCATATCAGCAGCTGTGGAAACCCACTTTCCAGGCCACGTGAGTCATATCAGCAGCTGTAGAAACCCTCTTCCAGGCCACGTGAGTCATACCAGCAGCTGTAGAAACCCTCTTCCAGACCACGTGAGTCATACCAGCAGCTGTAGAAACCCTCTTCCAGACCACGTGAGTCATATCAGCAGCTGTAGAAACCCTCTTCCAGGCCACGTGTGCTTCTGGGTACAACTGCAGTGCTGAAACACCACAGTCCCTGCCACCTGAAGAGATGCCAGCATCTCATCGTAGAAGTTTGGGACTTTATTCCACGCAATACCATTGCTTTCACCTGAGACACTTGCCCCTTTGGAATGTTTCACGTGGATAAGCTATCAGCCCTGAGCTCTGCTTCCTGAGACAGTGTCACTGCCTGGGGACAGCACAGAGCTGGGCATTACACGCATGGCCTTTTCTGCTCGCCATGGAACTCTGTGTGGGTGATTCTTGGCTCTGGGACTTGGGGATGAGACCAGCACCTCTCACATCTACTCAACAAATATTTTCAGAAGTAGATGAGGGGTGCAATTCTGTCTTAGTTTGTATGCACAAAATAGCAACCATTTAACTGGTAGCTCTGTCTTAATGGCACCTTGAGATGAATTTAAGAAAAATACACTTCACATGCCACATCGGTATCCTAGGTGATGGATAGTGATGGGACCTCATGTCAGAGCAGTCAGAACAGCAAGTGTGGGAGGGCTGCCCAGGTCTTCACGTCACCCACTTTTATCTCTACATGTATTTGTATATTTGCAAAATGTGTGTTGCTCTGGGAATGAGGGGATCATTCACAATAGAAAAGTTGGTAATAGCACACTAAAACAGTTAACCTTTGTCTTCTGTCTCATTTAGAAATTATAAACACTTTATTACATTTTAATGTTAAATAATTTACTAACATTATAAAAGTATATTACTACATCCCTATAAATATTTTAACTGCATGATGGTATGTACTGGTGTTATACACATGTGTTTTCATAAACATATATACATAAACAATGTGCATTTACATATAATGTATTTATATATTATATATCTTATTATATATTATTTTTATGAATTTATATAGGCCCATTATAAATAATGAGCCTGTATAAATATAAACAATGTGCATAGATATGACTTTGTGTGATACAATATGGCATTTTTTACTTTTATTTACCAAACAGTAAATATAAAAATAAGATGTGTAGTGAAAAAAATTTGATGCAATTCTAAATATAGAGATGTAAAAATGTACATAAGACACCACAAGGGAGACAGTGAAAGCACAGTGGTTGCTGAGGCTGAGGAGTAGGTGAGCGCGGGAGGACTTTAGGCAGTGAACTCTCTGCATGACACTGTGATGATGGACAAGTGTCCTTGCACCTTTGACCAGACCCAGAATGCAGCACACAGTGTGATTCCTGTGTGGCTCTGGATGGTGGGTAACTATTGTGTATCTTGCAGGCTCATGGTTGTAATAAAGGCACTATCCGGAGGTGATGACGGGGTGGCTGTGCTTGGGGGCTGAGGCTTTGTGGGAAATCTCTATGCCTTCCTATCAATTTTCTTGTAAACCCAAAACTGCTCTAAAAGGTCAAATCTTTTAAAAGGTAACCTATCTCTCTTTAAATTATGTTTCTCAGAGCTCAGGGCATAGTATTCAAGTCCATTTGGCAAGCATTTGAGTCATAGAATCTATTGGCCATCTTATTCCCCTTAAGTCTCTTTGAGACTCCCCATGTGGGGAACTTGCTTGGGATCCATCAGCGATGATCAGATGTTTGTGTTCTCCAGATGTGGGCAGACAGTGGAACTTGTCCAGCATTTGCCAAAGTACAGTGTGCGGGCACGTGGCTTTTTGAAGCACGGGTGGTCCTCCTGGATGTGACCCAGTGTGTGTCCCCATGTCTGCTATACATTATTCCGAGACTGTGATCTTACCAGTGGATGACCTGGACATCAGGGACACTGTCACCTTGAGAGCACCCATCCGCGTCTTCACCTGTCCAATGACAAGGTGAGTGTCCTGTGAGGGCAAAGCCAAGATGTGCTCTGGAAAGACTGTGTGGGTTTGGACACAGCGAAGGCAAGATCTGAGGGAGGTATTTCCAAGAGCACTGTTTGTCCTTTGTTCTAAAGATCACAAAGACTAAAGTCACTCACGGATTTACACATGAAGGGGACAGAGCTAGTCCAGTGCAGGGACAGCCAGGTGGCACTCCAGTGCAGCCGGGCTGTGAGGACACTTGAGAAGCTGTTAGCATTTCTCTGCTTTTGCTTTTGGGGATGAAGCAGAGGCCGAGTTCACAGTAGCCTCAGACAGGCACAGCTGCCCAGGATCTGTGACCCAGCCCACACCTCGAGCTCCACGCCAGCCATTCCATTCCTGGTAACGACACAGAATGACCCAGTATCTTGTAAAATGAAATTGAAATCTGCAATGAGGCAGCACTTCTGCTATTAAAATGATTTTTCTCTATAATGGAGCGCTGCCAGTCCAACCATTTGTGAATTGCAATTAACATCTGAAGCCGCCAGCACTTTTGCAATTAAAACTGGCATTTTTAAGAAAAAAATTCTGCACCAATCTAGATAATTAGATAGGAACTAAAATGCCCATTTATTACGCATATGGACATGTATGAGGAAATAATTTGAAATTTATTATTCAAGATATTCTCTTTTTAATGAGGAATGTGTTAAATGCTATGGCAAACACATTGTTTTCATATTCCATATGATTGAGCCCACTTAAATATTTGGTGTGAGATACATAGTCATCAGTGTTGTTTTTCTTCATTTCTACCACTTTTTTTTTTTTTTACTCATTGTTTTAATGGTAAACAGTGATGGTGCTAAACTTGTTGGAATATACATAAAACACGACCAATACTTACCTCAGGCATCAGTCACATGGGATTTAACCCGCTCATCATTTTACCACACTTTCTCCATCAGTTTGTAGTATTGTTGTAATGAAATTATGCGACTGAGAAGTATCAAGAAACATGAGAATTCTCTTCCTTTAGTAAAGATGTTTAAAAGTACAGTTCTCAAAATGTTTCCCAGAGTGTCCAGGACATGGCAAAGTGGAACAGAACCCTCACAAAGGTTGTCTGCCTCCGGTGATGTGAAGTCTCCAACCTGTAAGGAGACGCTGGTGGCATTGCTGTTGGTAGCCATCCTTAGATGAGAATCGTGGGGTTCTGTTTCCTGACTCGTATGTTTTTAAGGATTGAGAACACGCTGATTTTGTTGATGGCACATGTTCGCTTAAATACAGCTGCCTACACGCTTGGTTTAGTCCATACCAGTGTACATGTCTGTCAGCTTTGATGGAAATGATGCATTTTACAGTCCTTTCTCCTCCTCAGATCCTGTGCAGGTGAAGTCATACTGACTTTCCAGGGCTGCAGTTTGGACAGGTAACTCAGAACCAGGAGGTCTTAGATCACCGAGTTTACAGAGATTTACCACTGAGGCACACTTAGGGACAGAAAGGTGGGGTAGTGAGGGCTTAGGTGAGAGGTCCACAGAGCCAAAGAATGCAATGAGGGAAGCAAGACCTAAGCTGTGGGTACAGAGTAGTGACAATGTTCTGCCAATAAACGTGGTGCCCACAGGAGGATATTGGTTGAAATGCAGGTTTCAGAACTTAGAATGCCATTGTGGGTTCAATGGCACAGTTAACACATGATACAGATGCACCATGGGGACACAGGTGTGCTGCTGTCCACCTGTCCAGCTGCTCTAGGCAGGCGCCAACCCGTGCAGACGCCTCAGGGACAGCGCTCTGCTCCTGAGCAGCTCCTGACAGCCGCCCACCAGCGTTTTTTCACCTGATTATCTTATCTTGCTCTGAATTTACAGAATTAGCAACACAAGGCATAATGGCCAGAGCACTAATTCCCTGATTTACTAAGTCTGTACATTAACATTAAAATAAATAGTTTGGTTCCTAACTCTCATTTCATCGTTTTCACTTTTGTTACCAAAGAGGCCTCTCCAGGTGTATATTTTTATCATGACTTTTTATTGAAATGTAATTCTCACACCTTAGAAGTCACCCGTTTGAAATGTACAGTGCAGAGTGTTCATTGTGTTTAGAGAGCTGTGCAGCCACCACTACCGTCTAACTCCAAAACATTGTCCCCATCGCTTTTATGGTCATGTCTGCCATTGCTCTGTTTTTCCTGGAGATCTGGTTTGATTTCCCACATGACTTAGTTTTCTAGCTCTTCACTTTTTCCTAAGAAGCCAGCATGGCCACGCTTTCTCTTACTGGGGTTTCTCTGAGGCTATTGTTCCCTGACACCCATATCACTGGTTTGCAGGTGTTTCTCTGACAAACGGTTTCCTCCATTTCTAACACATTCCCCTGGCCTTCGGGTTCCTGCCCTCTGAGAAGTGGTGCGTGCCGAGTGTTGGCTGAGGTGCCCCCCGGGCTCACCTGGAAGGGCTGTAGGAACTCAGAGGCCTTTGCTCCTCGCAGGCGGAGCCTGAGCCTCCACAGAAGAGAATTAACTGCTCAAGGCCCATCGTTTTGTGAAAGAGACAACTTATCTACCAGCACATGTCCTGCTACACATACTCTGCAAATACACTAACGTTTCAGAGACTGATGGACTGTGGACTATCAGGGAAGGGATATTTCTTCTCCTAACAGAGGAAAATAACAAAATTTAAAGTGTACGTCATTTAGCCCTGTTTTAGGGTGTTTTGAGTGGGCGTTGTCAGCAATATCTATTTAAAACAAAAGCTTGCTGCCCACGTTTTTCTCTTAAGAAAAATAAAAGAAAGGATAAAGGAATAGGCGTGTAGACAACAAACACGTTTGTTTAAGCCTCTGAGGCACGACTCTTCCTGGGATGGGGACAGGAGTACGTGGTGGATGCTCTCTGCTCATCAAACTTCTATCAATACTAATTTACTAATATCAATAATGATCTGCTTCCCCGTGGACCGGGGCTCCCAGGTGGGCGGGCGCTCTGATGCTCCCTGAGCTCTCTGCAACGGTGTCAATGAAGCTGACTGCTGCTCGCAAGCTATTGACAGTTATTAGAAATGACCTTGATGTGATTTCATGCCCATCAAAACACGGAGCATATGCTTCGGATTAGGAGCGCCCGGTGGAGGAGCCGGCAGCCAGGGGCCGTGGGCGGGGCTGCGGTCCCTGCGGGTTATTGGTTTTCTCAGCTTCCCTTTCCCCTTCCCTGGAAGACCGTCTGCTCCTGGTCCCGGCACCTGCTCTCCGAAGGCCTTAATTGGAGGTGCTTGGAGCCCCCGTGTGCTCTGCAAAGAGCTGTCAGAGCGGATCATCTCAGCAGTTAATGCAGTTAACAGTATCACGAGCTCCACTGAGGACCTGTGACCACAGACCGGGCTGGATAGTGCATCCCCCCGGTCCGCACTCCTGTTTACAGACCAATTTTCCGTCTTACTTAGGACTTTGAGTAGAGCATTCTGTACCCAAAATAAAACAAAACAATGGCTCCCATGACATTTTAATTTAATTTAAAAATGACAGTGTTTTTTAGATCCCACAGAGAAGTGAAATCAACTGGTATTTGTCTTTCTCTGTCCGACTCACTGCATAATACCTGCTAGGTCCCTCGGTGTTGTTGCAAATGGCAGGGTTTTATTCTTTTTTTATTTCTGAGTAATATTCCATTGTGTGACTCTCCCGCCTCTTCTTTACCCATTCATCTGTACATAGACATTTAGATTGCTTTCATATCTTGGCTATTGTAAAAAATGCTGCAATGAAAAAACAAGACAAAATAAAAACAGACAGATCAAATGTATGGCTACCAGAGGGGAAGAGGGGAAGGGGCTGCATGAAAATGTGGAGGGGGATAGAGTCACTAATATTGTGATGAGTTTGCATGGTGACAGATGATTGATATTTAGGCGTAGTGAGGTGATCACACTGTAAGGTACATAAATGTTGCATCACTATATTGTACACCCGAAACTATTATAATATTGTATACCAACTATACTTCATTAAAACATAAAAATATGAAATTATGTTAGCATTTAGAATAGAGTAGCATAGGACATTTTATTTAGTATTTCTTTATATAAAAGATCTTGCCTTTATATAAAAGAATTACATTACTAAAATGTGCTCAATGACCTCATTTTATATTACATCTTGCAAATAAATAATCAGCATATTTGACAACAGTTGATTTTTATTGTCTTTTCTCTTTAGGAAGAATTTTTATCTATCTGTCTATCTATCTATCTATTTATCTATCTATCTATCATCTATTGTGACATAACAAAATGTCAGTTATGTTACTAGATAAAGCTAGTTGGCATATATTAAACATTTCTAATCAGCTTGTCAAATAGTACTCATCAGTGAACAAGAGAAGGACATGTTGGCTTAATAACATGGTCCCTGTTTTCTAAGTTTGTGGCTTAAAAGCAAAGGTCTTGTGGGTGAGACTGTGTTTCATGATAATGGCCTATATGCCATGTCAGCAATAAAAGGTATAGGTCCCCAGGCTCTTGTTTCAGAGTCCATGGTGTTACCTTAGTTTCCACCCGTGTAATATTCTTGAATGAATATGTGAAAAGTTGGGTGTCAAATGTGATTGATAATTTATCCGAATATGACTAATCATCACACGCATCTCAACAGAAACCTGACTTGGCTGGATGTCAGTCCTCTGTGACATGATGGAGAGAAAGACATTTGTACCTTGCACTTCAGGTAATGGGTCCTCCCACTGGCTGATGCCTGCTGGGGAGGCTGTCATCCCACAGTGTCAATCATCTGCCCATACCCCCATCCACATCATTTCACACCTGTGAGAGCAACCCAGCCCTGTCCTCTGGAGACTAAGGGGTGTGAGCCCTAGTGGAGCCACTCACTTCCTCTGCTTCAATGTCAGCTGGACTCTCACTACCTCCCCAAGGTCCAGGGCCTGACAAGAAAAGTTTGACAAGACTTTTAGCAAAGTATATGAATAAATACCAAGTATTCTATAAACAGGATACTAAACTTCACAGAGAGAAGTAGGCCCAGGCTACTCTTGCTCCGTACATGTCACAGTGCATCCATCTGTTTCTGCCTAAGACCCAGTGTCTGTGGAGAGGAGACTGCTGGCCCAGGCTGGAATGGACTGGATGGTGTGCACAATACCAGCTGACCACCCAATAAGCATGCCCCTCCCTTTGTGCCTGAGATGGTCAAGTTTATGTGTGAACTTGGTTAGGCCATGGGATTCTAGTATTTGGTCAATTAAAAAAAATCACAAAAGGTTAGTAGGTAGATTTTTAAAAGAACCTTATTTGGTATTAGAGTTAATTTGTTTTAGAATTTTAAAAGTACATTTGTCACATGAGGAAGGAAGGAAAGAAGGCAGGAAGGAAAGAAAGAAGGAAGGAAAGCAGGAAGAAAAGAAGAAAGGAAGGAAGGAAGGAAGGAAGGAAGGAAGGAAGGAAGGAAGGAAGGAGGAAGGGAAGGAGGGAAGAAAGGAAGGAAGGAAGAAAGGAAGGAGAGAGGGAGGGAGGAAGGGAAAGAAGGAAGGAAGGAAAGAAGAAAGAAGGAAGGAAAAAAAGAAGAAAGGATTATTTTTTAGCAGCAGATGCAATGCAACAGAAAAGTAAAACTATAAACTGGAAGACAGAACAGAGCAAAAATTCTTCTAAGAAGAAGCAGATTGACAAGATAAGGGAATAAATAGTACAAAAAAAAATTAGATAGGAAAGATAAAACAGCCAGGTCTAACATCAATGACCCAGAAAGTTAGCAGAGACTAAAAATCAGGTAATAATAATAGTACTGATTAATGATGATTAATATCTGTTGACCATTTAGAGCTTTTTTATACCTGCTATACATATTTTAACTCATTTAGTAATTCTATAATGCTTGCACTATTTATCAAATTATAATCCTGTACTATTTGTACACTTATTTTCCCCATTTTGAAGATAAGGGGACCAGACAAAGGCTGCCAAGTTCTTAACTCCTAAACAAGGTTTTGGATTCTGAATGTCTGACCCTCCCACTAGCTGGGGCTGTTTATATTTAAGTGTTCAGTGGAGGAATGGCTATAAAACAGTCCAAGGTCTTTGAGAAATTTTTTTAAAGAGCCTCCATTCAATAAATCTACAACTGTTCTAAAATTGACATTTATTTAAAATATAAAGTAGTAACAGTGTGATGACTGCTGGGGGGAGGGGTGTGAGGAGAGATGAAGGCAGGTATGGGGAAAATGGTGATGGAAAAATATATATTTAAAATAATGGCACATATTTAATGCATATAATTAGATGAGTTTGGACATGCATATACACCTGTAAATAAATATACATATATAATATATGACAGAGTCAGGAGTGGAAGGAAGCAGGGAGGAGATGGAGTGGTTGGTGGCCTCCCTTTACAAAAAGTGAAGTTGGGAACAATTGTCCACAGATTTAAGACTCATTCAATTTAAAAGGAAATGAGAGCGGAAATGGCAAAGGTTATTTATACATGTGTGTATGAATTATATTTTATATATTATAAATTCTAATGCAATATACTGTATTATGCATACAGTCCATTATGTATCTATAATATATCATTATGATCTATAATAATAAAAGCCTAAGTTACCATCACAACAGAACGAATGACCGAACAGGCTGCGTGGGGCGACCAGGCTGGCAGGGGGATTAGTGAGGGGAGACCAAACAACTGAGCAGCAGGCTGAGTGGGGTGACCAGGCCAGCAGGGGGGTTAGTGAGGAGCAACCAGGCTGGCAGGGAGGGCAGTTAGGGGCAAACAGGCTGGTGGGGGAAGCAGTTAGGGATGACCAGGCCAGCAGGAGGGGTAGTTAGGGGTGATCAGGCAGGCAGGCAGGTGAGCAGTTAGGAGCCAATAGTCCTGGATTGTGAGAGGGATGTCCAACTGCCGGATGTCCTAAACCAGCAGTAGGACATCCCCTGAGGGGTCCTGGATTGGAGAGGGTGCAGGCTGGGCTGAGGGGACCTCTCCCCTACCCCGCATGAATTTCATGCACCGGGCCTCTAGAATAATATATAAAACTGTAACAGCTAAACCCACGGGTCATACTGAATTCCCCAGGCCAAGTCTACATTAAATATACAAAAGGTGTTGGATAAGCATGTTATTCAGTGATATGAAGACCTCTAACAGAGTTATCACCAGAACCATTTGTAAGTGGGGTGGACAGGACAGAGGCAGACAGCTGTTCTCACTACAAATCCTTAGGTAACATTTGACACATTCATTTCAGTAATTGGTGGTTTTATTAGGTTGAAACATAGAAAAGTAATATTGATATAGATAAAAAACAGTAGAATATTGCCAGTTTCACATAGTTCTATTTAGCTTAATAACACTTCAGGCAAACTGATAAGGAAACAGATCTCAGGGTGGTCAGCTGGCAGTGTGCACACAATGAGCCATTCTAACAAGCGGGACCCAGTCTGAGTTAAAGCTGGGTCATATTACAAATGTGGAGTTTCACACTGAATTCCCAGTAAAAAACAAACAAAAATGTGGATCTATTTTTTTCTAAGTATGAATAGGTGTCAAACCACACAGTTATTGTAGTTTTTTCATGAATGTCCTTAAGAATTTATGAGTTTAAAAATACTATTGTACTGTTATGATCTCATAGCTGTTTCTAATTCTTCGATAACTAAGGAATGTAATTGAGTGGTGATGAACATAGAGACAGAAAATTCCACATTTTTAATATGATTGAAATGATTCCATTCATTTTCAGCAGCACCCTCACACTGGGGAGGGTGTATTTTACTCGGCTGGTTCTAGAGGAACCACATGATTGGATTACTCATAACAGCTCTCCAATTTTCATTCAGGCATTGTCTGCCACTGCATCCTCTAGTCTGTTATGAGCAGCTGCTTGATAAATTAATTTACTCCTCTCAACATTTGCCTCAGAACTTAGCTTTTCCATTTCAATTATGTGTATTATACACTTTCTGCACAGATTATTTTGGGCGTATTCATTTTTCCCCCTTCTTAGCAAATGTCCACATACTGATTTTTTAAAACAAAGGCTTACACTCCTTAGGAGGCTGTAATTAAGGTCTTTGATTCTTCCTTGAATTTTGTTTAGATTCCGAGTTTGGGATGAAACCAGACATCCCTCCCTGCTGTTGCTCATTTGCTCACCGTTTCTCCCATCTCATAGCTTACCTGTGCCTGTCAACAGGTGAGAAAAGAGGTGAGCATTTAGGGGTACATACGTTTTGCTTCTGTGAGAAAAAGAACAGTAGGGTGGAGTTGGAGACCCAGGAGCCACAACTGGCTGGGCATGTCATTTCCAAATACCCCAGCTGCTCACCTGTAAAACAAGGGTTGTATGTGGACGTTGTTTAATTCTCTCCCAGTGTCAGGATTTAAGGTCCCACAAAGAGTCGATAGGCCCACTTTCCTGTCTGACTGGGTAAGAAATGTACCGGAGGTCCCACAGCCGGTGTGGCTACCTCATCCATCCACGGGCTTCCCGACTGAACACTGATCAGTCATCTTGCCACTCAAGGTACCTCGTGCCTTCTGTTCCTCCTGCACCTGCAGTGATCCCGAAGCTCCACCTGCTGCTCCCAGAGCCCTTGCAAAATGAAGCAATCCTGTAATTTAGAAGGTGGGCCAGGTTCCGACCTCACTTATAAGCTCCCTGAGTTCCCACACACAGCCCACCCCTGGGTCTAACACCCCGCTCCACTAAGACGTTATAATACAACCATTTAACATACCAAGCTAAATCCCCTAACAACTTGATGTTAGCCCCCAGGTTCTCACTGGCTGGGTTCTTTTTAACCATAATGATTGAATTGCAGAATGCTGATTAAGTACACAGTTCATTGCAAGTATAGTGCTCACGCACTTACCTTATAAGTAATTGGTGTTAAATGAAGTCTTTTATCCTCTTTCAGTCATTGTTGATTAATGTTTGATTTTGAATATACACATATGCATTTCCTTGTTCCCCTTTTAAATCCTGAGACCAGTGTAGGATCTGAAAATGCCTCAGAACTTTTAACACATGGCATCCAATCTGAGTGGCTTCGCAGGGTGAGCTGGTCACCAACACAAACATGGCAGACCTCAGAAATCAGACAACACGCACAGGAAGCCGTCTGTCGTTTCATTTAATTACCTTGATGTCAGATTAGAGGCGAGTGGTTCTAATTTCTGACCCTTGCACCTTTGCTGTACCAGGCAGTTGGAGCTATAAAATAATGGAATGAATTAATTGGTTTTCACAGATTTCAATGAAAACAAAACCAAACCAGTTGGTTTATATGTTGCAGCATTTTTTCATAGTCTGATTTCAGGTTTGTAATTGTGGTTATATTTACCATAAGGGTACTTTTAAAAAATCTGGCTTCTAAAGAATCTCTCCAATAATGTTTATAAACATTTGTTTTTAAATGATCCACATGATGAAACAGGACTACTAACTTCTCAGTTGTGTAGATTATTCATAAAGGTCACCTGGATAACAATTTGCATCTTTAAACTACTTATATATATGGGGAAAATGAGAGAGAGAGAGAGAGAGAGAGAGAGAGAGAGAGAGAGAGAGAGAGAGAGAGAGAGAGAACACAAACTAAAAATCTAAAAAGTCACAAATTTATTATTTCTTAAAATACCTACCCCTAACCACCTCCCATTAAAAACAAAGACACCCCCAATGGTCAGAATTTAATTTTCCCACTGTGGGAGAAATGAGGCTGGCAGGTACCCGTGTCCACAGGTGTTATACTGGATTTGCAATATCTTAGGGGCAAAGTATCTTGGAGGTTTACTGTGCTTCCTTCTTTTACATTCTCAGGTATATCTTGAGAATTTGGGCTGTTTTAAAATAATATGCTAATAATTTTACGAACAGTATATATTTTTTTCCAAATTACTGGATCTGTCAATATATTTTAACATGTGCTAATGTTGCTTGTTTTATCAGTCAGCATTCTCAGGCGGGATGCAGGGAGGGAGATGCCATGGGGAGGAGAGGAAGCTCCAAGAAGAAGGGAAGGTGTCCAGCTGCCTCAAGGGTAAAGAGAACGGTACTGCTTGTTGCTTTGGGACAAATCTTGAATCTCTGCTCAGGGAGAGCGAGCAGGAGGATGGAGACCTCACCAATGAGTTTTACACTGGCCAACTTCTTTCTTCTGCAAGTGGGGCACAATTGGGCATTAAAAAAATACCTAATTTCTTTAGTTTGCAGTTAATGGAAATTCTACACACATCCTCAAATAGACCCGACTTCTGATATGTGGCGATGAGGCCAATGGCATTGCTTTCTTTGTGCCCATGGGTCGTTTAGTGTGAAGTTAGTTTTGTCTCCGTGCAGGGTAGTTAGAAGCCATTTTAAAATGCAAAGTGTGGTCTCACTTTTGGTAACAAAACATGTATTGAACATGTGCTAATCAACCATTTGCTTTTGAATGACTTATGTGATATGAAAACAATTTTATTTTATGCATATATGGTAGAATAAACCATTTTTAAAAAAGCATTCTCCCCCAATTTCTTCTGCTGTATACGGCTTGGGAACATTCTTACAAATTTTATTGAAAACTCAGGGGGGAGAGCTCCATTGGTATTGAAACGAGATTTATAATAAAACAGAACTGGTATAAGTTTTGACACGTTCAATTGCAGACACATTTCTCTTTCCCCATGTCCCAACTTTAATCAGGATCCTTTGTTGTACAATGAAAGATGGGCAAAGCCCACTATTTTGTAAGCATGTGCACATCCAGACCCTTCATAATATTAGTTAAAATCAATGTGCAGCTTTTTTAATTATTGCTCATGGTACAAAGCAGGGAAGGCTCATTTAGGAGCGGATCGATATGGGAAAGGGATTGGTGGATGGCGAGGCCGTACATCAGGCAGCTTGATGTGAAAATCATTGGGTCTGTGCAGCGCGGGTGTAAGGCGATCAGTCTGGTTAGCCTCCAGCTGGCCGGGGGCGAAGTAATGGGTGAACCCTCCTTGCTGCCGCGCTCCTGCTGGGCGCCTGGAGGAGCTGCCACGGGCACCCAGCATCACACACGTGTTTAGAAAAGAGACGATTAGCAAGCCTACCTCTGTCTGGCCTGTATTGATCATGGGCAGTGGGTTTGGGCTGCAGCAGGGTCATTTTCTTTATTCTTCTTTAGGCTTTAATTTTTTGTAAGGGCCTGCATTTTGACAAACAGGTAAATAATGAACAACCTGTTATGTGTGTGACATTAGTGTGCAAACATACAGCTAGCTCTTCAGTGGACACGTGTGTCTAAGGAAGACAGGCGACAACGCCGAGTGGGGGTCACGGGATGAATGCCCTCCCCCAGCAGAGCCAACACAGGGAGGCCATCAGACCCTCCAGTTTGGGCTGTTTCTCGAACATTCACATTAAAAGCATCTGAGGAAAATAAAGCACCTAAATGCAGCTATACCAACCTCCCTGTTGCATGTCCTCAGGGAAGTTTGCCCAAATCTGCCACATTCACTAACGTGTATTTTCTATTGAGATCAGACATGGGTACATAGATCATGCCATATTTTACCTGTTTTGATTATTCTTTCTTACAGTAGTGATATGTGCTTTAGAGAATAACTTTATGCCTATTCAGAAGACAACATGTTGCTTTGACAAGTGGAGTGGGGGCCAGTGTGAGCCAGAGCTACAGCCTGGCTGCGTGAGGCTCCTGAGCTGGTGAAAGAACTTCGTTCACAGTGACAGCCCCTCTGCTTCCTGTCCACCCCCCTGCCGGGGAGGCTCCCTGGCTGGCAGCGGCCCTCCGCCCAGCTCCTCGGGCAGTGCTCACCGTCAGTGGCATTGATTTCCGGTCAGCACTGACTGGGCTGGATTGGCAAACCTCCTAGTTTTTTATGTTTTAATGATCACGTGCTGTTTATTTTAATTTATTTTTCCTTGACTAATTATTTGGCTGATCCAATAGTCTGATGCTGACTCCTGCCCAACATTAAAAGTAATTTAAGAAATTTAAGATAATAAGGCTAGGCATTTGAACAAAATAAAAAAATTCCTTTTCTTTGAAATAATATTACATATAGTATATGCAGCACATATACAGTATACATGCAGACACATACACACAATATTTAAAATATTTAGTGAAAGCATCAACATGTTTATTGCACAATTTTACATTGAGCAGTGAAAGTCAAAGACAAAATACACTGAGTGGCCAGATTATTATGATCCCTGAACACATAATAATCTGTCCACTCAGTGTATATCCTATATAATAAAAGGCTAATGCAAATTAATTGTCCCCTCGACCAGGAGTTCGACCAGCAGGCAGGCCAGCCAACTGCCCATGTCCCCTCCCCCTGGCCAGGCTGGCCGGATCCCACCCATTCACGAATTCATGCACCGGGCCTCATATATATATATATATATATATATATATATATATATATATACACACACACACACACATACACATACACACACACACACACACACACACACACTGCTGAGTGGCCAGATTATTATGCATTCAGAGATCATAAGAATCTGGCCACTCAGTGTATATACATGAATACTGTCAAATAAAAGGAAACACAGGAATAGTAGTATAATTATGATCTTCTTTAAGGAAGCTTAATATAGAATATAAAAGTTCAATTCATAGATTAATCAAGATCCAATTAATCAGCTTAAAAAGCATTATTTGTCTTTCAAAACACTTAACAAAAGAAAGATGCACTTAAGCCCTAGCTGGTTTTGCTCAGTGGATAGAGCTTCGGCCTGCGGACTGAAGGGTCCCAGGTTCGATTCTGGTCAAGGGCACATGCCTGGATTTTGGGCTTGATCCCCAGTGTGAGGTGTGCAGGAGGCAGCCAATCAACGATCCTCTTTCATCATTGAAGTTTCTATCTCTCTCTCCCACTCTGAAATCAATTAAAAAAAAAATAAAGATGAACTTAAGTGCTGAGTTCTTTGTATTAGTGTGGCTATTCATGTTAAAAATGGATGTTTTTTCTCTCTGTCTCTGTCTCTCTCTCCATCTCTTTCACTCTTCTTTATTTTTGTTCATATATACTAGTAGTTTTAATTTTCTAGTTTCAATGTCTGCTTGTCTGTTTTCTTACTTGTATGCAATCTCTCTCTTTCAGTTCATCTAAGAACTTACTTCAGTAAGTGAGTGACAATCCAATCAAATGACCCTCCAGTCAAACCTGAGGTGGAATGATGTGGACCCATTCCCACATAGAAATAAGACTTTGACACACTTTTTTCTTAGAAATGTTTTCATGAATGCCAGGTGTTCCACCAGGGTCTTTTTCAAGAAAAAGTAGAATAAGAAAGAGTGACCAAATCTTCATAAAAACTTGATGTGAAAGCACTTCCATTTAGTTGAGGTTACACAGTGGAAAATAAAACAGAAAGAAAATAATAGACGGTAGAAGCTATCACATTCTGTATAGATTTTGAAATAAAACACCAAGCACAATAAAAGAAGCATAATTTGTTCAATCAGATGGAATTACTGCAGCAAAAATTTGAAAGAAGTTAAATAAGGTCATTTATACATGACATATTTGCAAAAGTAAATACTGTCATCCCACATTTATCAAACACCAGCTACCAATGAAGCATTGTAGCAGCCACATAGTAGCTGGGGTTCACAAGCTAGTGTAATTTCCATTATACAAAGGATGTTCACTACATTTTCAACAATTTGCCAAACTAAGATAACATAAAAATATTCCCACTACAAACCACTAGATCTGTTAGATAAAATTATTTTAATTACAGTGCTGATCTTACAAAAATACAGCTGCTAACAAAAAAAATAAACTGCAAATCAAACCATCAACATGAAAGCTGGTGCTGGAACCCATGATAGTGGTGGTGGTAATGGTGGTGATGGTAGAGATAATGGTAGAGGTGGTAATGTTAGAGGCAATAATAGTGATGGTACAAGGTGAGAGTGGGTCATGGTGATGGTTGAGGTGATAGAGGTAGAGTTGATGGAGGAGGTAGTGATGGTAAACATGGTGGAGTGATAGTGGTGATTATAATGGTGGGTGTGGTGGTGATGGTGATGGTGGAGGCGGTGATGGTAGAGGTGGAGTTTATGGTGGAGGTGGTAGTGATGATGATGGTAGAGATGATAGTGGTGATGGTAATGGTGGGTGTGGTAGTGATGATAATGGTGGGCATGGTGATGAAGGTAATTGTGGGGTTAGTCGAGGTGATGGTAGAGGTAATGGCAGAGGTGGTAATGTTAGAGGTGGTGATGGTAAAGGTAGTGATAGTGGGCCTTGGTGATAGTGGAGGTGGTAGAGGTGGAGGTGTTGGTGGAAATGGTCATTATGCAGGTTTCATTGCCTGTGAAGACACAGAAGATAAAGTCTTTATCTCACCTAGATGAGGAGTGGAAACTGAGGTAAACACTTTTGCCAAAGCCCTCAAAAAGTCACAGCTTTAGTGAAAGTGTTAGACCAGAAGAAGTACATCCATTGACTCAGAAGAACCCAAAGGAATTTTTTGGCTCCTTCCAGGCCATGGGTGAAAAACAAACAAATTATTCTCCTAATATTGGGCCAATAATAAACTTCTATGACCAAATAAAAATATTTCTGAGGTATATTTGCACAACCCAGACTATAAATAATTGGTACAGAAAAAAACAATCTCTAAAGATGAAAATAGAGTTAAAATTGGAAAATTTAGTATATCAGTATAACATAGTAAGATTCTAGCAGACACAACCAACAACATTAACTAACCCACAAACAAATTCTAAGTAATTAAGTAATATCAGGAGAATAACAGTTAAAATAACTGTTCAGAAGACAATTCAACTTCTATTCAATGGCATCCTAGAGATTCCAGGAAGAAGAATAAATAAAATCATTCTTATAGAAAATTATAAAGTGAAATTTTGAGGACGTGGTGATCATCTATAAAAAACCCACTGGAATCTACCAAAAAGCAACTTAAGCTGACACATAACTAATGATCAGTATACAAACTTCAACTGAATTCTATAGTCTAGCAATGAAGAACTGGAAATTTAAATAAAAATAGTATTTCCAATAGCATAACACAATTAAGAAAGTCTTAGGGATAAATTTGATAAAAGATGTGTAATACTTGTGAACTGAAAAGAGGCTGAGATAAATTAAAAGATTTAATTGAGTGTAGAGTTATACAATGGTCATGCATTGGAAGATTCAATAGCGTTAACATGTTGACTTTCCTCAAAGCAATTTATAGGTTCAACACATTCCCAAAGTCCCGTCAGGCTTTTTGTAGAAATTGACAAGCTAATTCTAACATTCATACAGATATACATCTCAAAAATGTAAAATAGAAAAAATGCTCAAAGTCACTAATCATCAGAGCAATACAAATTAAAGTAACAATGAAGTATCACCTGTCTGAATGGCTATCATCAACAGAACAACAATGACAAGTGTTGGCAAGGATGTGGAGAAAAGGGAACTCCAGTGCACTGCTGGTGGGAATGCAGACTGGTGCAGTCATTAAGAAAAACAATATGGAGTTCCCTCAAAATATAAAAAATGGAACTGCCACTTGACCCAGTGATTTCACTTCTAGAAATATACACTCAGTGGCCAGAGTATTATGATCTCTGAACGCATAATAATCTGACCACTCAGTGTGTGTGTGTGTATGTGTGTGTATTATATTAGAGGAGGCCTGGTGCATGAATTTGTGCATGGGTGAGGTCCAGCCAGCTTGGCCAGGGGGAGGGGACATGGGCGGTTGGCTGGCCTGCTTGCTGGTTGAACTCCTGGTCAAGGGGACAATTTGCATATTAGCCTTTTATTATATAGGATATACACTGAGTGGCCAGATTATTATGCATTCAGAGATCATAATAATCTGGCCACTCAGTGTATTTTAAGAAACCCAAAACACTAATCAGAAAGATTATATGCACCTCTATGTTCATAACTGCACAAATTGTAATAGCTAAGATCTAGAAACAGCCTAAGTGCCCATCAGATGAGTGGATAAAAAAGCTGTGGTACATTTCCACCAAGGAATACTATGAAGCTATAAAAAAGAAGATCTCTTACCCTTTGAAACAGCATGGAGGGACTTGGACAGTGTTATGCTAAGCAAAATAAGCCAGTCAGAGAAAGATAAACATCATATGATCTCACTCATATGTGAAATCTAATGAACAAAATAGATCCAGAGACACAGAAGCATGGAACAGACTGATGAATCTCAGAGAGAAGCAGGGGTAGGTGGTGGGTGGGAAGAGATTAACTGGGGAACTTAAATACATACTAAAGGCCCGGTACATGAATTCATGCATGGTTGGGGTCCGGCTGCCTACCCTGATAGGGGCCGATCGGCCAGCAGCGAGGGAGGGGATGCAGGAGGTTGGCTGGCTGGCCCTGCCCCCAATGGGGTGGGGGGGCGATCAGGGGTGGGCCCATCCAAGGGGAGGGGCCGTGGGAGGTTGGGGGACCAATCAAGGCCCTGATCAGGCCCGTTGGCTGCTGTAGTGCAAGTCATAGCATCTGGTTGTTCCAGTCGTTCCAGTCATTCTGTTATTCTGGTCGCTTGGCTTTTATATTATAGACTAGAGATCCGGTGCATGAAATTCATGCATGGGGGGGTCCCCTCAGCCCAGCCTGCACCCTCTCTAATCTGGGACCCCTCAGGGGTTGTCCAACTGCTGGTTTAGGGCCGATCCTGGGGATTGGGCCTAAACCAGCAGTCGGACATCACTCTCACAATCCAGGACTGCTGGCTCCTAACTGCTCACCTGCCTGCCTGCCTGATCATCCCTAACTGCCTCTGCCTGCTGGCCTGATCACCCCCAACTGCCCCCCTGCTGACCTGGTCGCTTCACGCAGCCTGCTGTTCAGTGGTTTGGTCGTCCCTCACTAACCCCCCTGCCAGCCTGCTTGCCCCACGCAGCCTGTGTTCTGTTGTCCGTCAGGTTGTTTTGGTCTTGACAGCCCTTGGCTTTTTATATATTGGGATATGTATAGCCCATGGACACAGATAGTAATGTGGTGAAGGCTTGGGAGGGGCCGGTGCAAGTGGAGGGGTCAATGAGAAAAAAGGGGTACATCTGCAATACTTTCAACAATAAAGATAAACTTAAAAATGTAAAATCTGTATGTTCTGGTATAAAACATCACAAAATTAATAGTTAATAAGTCAATAGGTTTTTAGATAATAAAAGAAAATACTATAGAAGTGAATCAAAACTTCTAGGAATAAATAATAAGTTAATTACAACAACACACAAAATTCAATGGTGAGATTAAATAAAAAATCAAACAAATCTAAGAAGAAATAAGAACTTCAAAATACAGCATGAAGCCATTACATTGTAGTGAGGACATAGAGGAGAAGAGAGAAAAAAATATTACCAAGGCTAAAAAATGTGACTATAAGAAGGAAAGGCTGAACTTATGGCCAAAAGTGAAGAGATAGCATGGGAAGAATCAGCATTTGGATTCATAAAGGACACAATCTTAGATTCAAGAAGTATAGTAAGTCTACAGAAAGTCCAGAAAGTAGGTCCATAGCAATACACACCCTAACTAACTACAGGAGCCCAAGATCAAAAGTAAAACCATAAAACAGTGAAGAAGGAGTGCTGACAACGGAGCGGTCATTAGATATTCTGTCACAGAAGTGACAGGGCAAAGCTGCAACAGGAAAATGAACTCTCTGATAGTAACCTTATACACAGTTAAAAGAGTGAGAAAAGACTATCTCATAGAAAGTCTGGGGAACACACTTCCTACAGACTTTTAAAAAATATATATTTTATTGATTTTTTACAGAGAGGAATGGAGAGGGATAGAGAGTTAGAAATATCTATGAGAGAGAAACATCAATCAGCTGCCTCCTGCACACTCCCTACAGGGGATGTGCTTGCAACTAAGGTACATGCCCTTGACTGGAATCGAACCTGGGACCCTTCAGTCCGCAGGCTGACGCTCTATCCACTGAGCCAAACCGGTTAGGCTCCTACAGACTTTTATGATGAAATGATGAGATAGGTGCTTCATGAGAAAGGAAACTGAACCCTGAAAGAAGGACTGGGACTCACCAGAACCAGGAATCTCTGGGAAATGGTGAAAATGTGACTGAAGCTAAAGTGATGTTACCTGAATCCCACAAGGACAAAAGTGACTAAGTTTACAAGTGTCCAAATAAGATAGAGTGAAAATACTAGAGAAAAGTAGCACACGATGAGGAGTTCCTTGAATTAGAATCCATGTTCTGGAAGAAAGTGGAAACACTAATTCATTTTAGATCTTGCTTATTATGAATACATGATAAATGCTAATTGTTACTCCTGAAGTTTACAAAAGAGATTCATTAATTCTAAATGAGTAGAAAAAAGGAAAGTGGAAGTTTAATGATCCCTCCCAAATAGGAAACAATGCAAGGAAGCGAAGGAATAACCAAGTGAATAAAAAGCACTCAGAAAACGAAGGCAGCTCAGTTCTATTCATCGCAGCGATGACCTCAGTTCACCAAATGATAAGATGACTCTCAGATTGTATTTTTCAAAGTTCAGCTAGATGCCATTTATTAGAGATATAAATAATTTCCATCGATACTCTGTCCAAAGGAGGTGGGAATGAAGTCCCCACTGCTTAGGAGAGGGTTGTGCACAATGACTTCTTTCTAAGTAGTCCAGTAAGTAAAGAAGAAAAATCAGCCCCTTCACTGAGAAGAGTCCTGACAGACACCACCTCACCCAGCTGATCGAGGTCAGCATCCGCTGTGAGGGGTTCTGCTGACAGGTGCACGGCCACAGGAGCTGATAGATGCTGTTTCCTGCTGCGTCTTCCTTCCTCAGAACCCATAATCCCTAATCACGAGGAGGAACCTCAGGTAGGTTCCAAGGGAGGAACATCCTGACCGTCCTGCTCAAAACCGTCAGGATTTGTCATCCAAACAAGGAGAGCTGAGAAGCTGTCATAGCCAGGAGCCTGGGAGGATGTGATGACTGTAGCCTGGTGGCCTGGGTCAGAATCTGGTGCAGAAAAAGGACGTAGGGGGGTGGGAATGCCAGGGGAGAGGTCAATGGGGGAAAGGGAGACATATGCAGTACTTTAAAAAATAAAGAATTAAATTTAAAAAAGAACTAATAAAACCTGAAAAAAAGTATAGATTTTAGTTAATAACAATACATCAATATTGGTTTATTTATTGTCACAAACATGCCATACTAATGTAAGACATTAATGACAGGGAAAACTGTACATAGGACTACACGGAAACTATCTTCTGAAATTACAAATCTGAAACTGTTCTAGAATGTTTAAATTAGTTACCAGGCAACAAAGCAAGACAAACAGTAAACAAACAAACTACACTGAAAATTCAGAGTTTACCTTCAATCCCGGCTACTAAGAGAAGTATGTAATTTTATTTCACTTTTGTTGTGTTTGATGGAATTCGTTGAGAAAGGTGCAGTGTTGTTCATCTGCTGGGTCATTTTAACAATGGCCAGGTAAACTCTCGAATTTGCCTGAAACACATTGCTCTCTGGTGGACATGCACGATACCGGCTGCCATCTGAATGAATTTTCCCAGCTTAGTCTTAAGCGCCTTGAAAATGGGAGTTTATCCTGAAAGTGCTGACGCCCCTGAAGGAGCACTGGGAATGCCTCGCTGTGATTTATAACGTCAGCCACGCTCCCAACGCCTTTTCTGTGCACGAGGCTCTGCACAAATAGGAGGGGCAGGTACCACACTGAATTGCGGTGCAATAAATCATTCCACCATGAGGGATTCGTTTACTAATTAAAAACGCAAAAAGAGTAAATTGAAATAACCAGTGACCACTCAATCACGTCTCTGGAGTGTCAGCCCCTTGTCGTCAGTCACGGGTGTCAGTGTGTCATCCATGTCTAGGCACCTGCACCTCAGGGCCGCTCAAACCTCCCTCTGTGTGGAAGGTTCTCAGCTGCACCCAACAGCTGGCAGAGACAGATGTCCACCTGTCTGTACCTGCATGTAGAGGCACCCGGCTCTGCATTCTCCAAAACAAAAATGGCCCCAGGAAATTAAAACTCGAATGACGAAGCATTTAACCTAAAACAGAAGAATATCGATGTCATATTTAAGTCCATGTATCCCTATACTTTATTATTTGTCACTTACACCTGATTCCTCAGTCTTAGTTAACACCTGAGACCTTGATTCTTCTCATACAGGTAAGCCCTAGGCATGCTTACTAACCTTTCCGACAATTATTTGTCTACTTTCCTGTTTCCTTCAATTACTAATTAGGAATGTTTAAATTAGTTACCAGGCAACAAAGCAAGAGAGAATTAGAAGACTACAATTTTCAAATTTTTCTCATGAGGAAGTTAGTGAGGTGTTATCTAGAGTCCAAGCCAGGCAGAACTGATGCTGATGCAAAGCTGTGAGATGTCCCCAGAACCATTGGGTGCTTGGGCCCTTTATTCCACACACGAGGGCAATGGAGGGGAGCTGCCTCACGTTTCCTACTGGATGATCCTGCAGGATGCTCCCCAAGAGGAGGGAAGATGGGCAGAGCACAAGGGAAACTCTGAGAATGTTGGAGAGACAAGAAGGGTAATTAATGTGGGAACCAGAGTAAGGAAAACTAGGAAACTGCCATTTAAACTAAAGATTTGAGCCCTGGCCTGTGTGTAGCTCAGTTGGTTGGGCATTCTCCTGTGCACTAAAAGGTCGCCGGTTTGATTCCTGTCAGGGCACGTGCCCAGGTTGTGGTTCCATCCTCGATCTGGGTGAATACAGGTGACAACCGATTGCTGTTTCTTTCACATCCATCTCTCTCTTTCTCTTTCCATCTCTCTTCCTCTCTCCCTAAAATCAATAAAAAATATTTTAAAATTAATAAACTAAAGATTTGAAATGAGGAGAGAAGGAACATCTCCCGATGGAATGCAGAGCTGAGTGACCATGGCCCAGTGTGGGAGAAGGTGGGCTGTTTGGCACCACCCAGAGGCTTTGGCTGTGCTGCATCTAGTGCCCCCCTCCCAGCTCCAGCCCACTCTGGCACTTTCTGCTCCCTGAGGCTGAAACATTCATACCATTGGAAAGTTAAATGTGCAGGCACAGTGAGGGGAAAGCGAGATTCATGCTCCTGCTGTCTAGCGTTTAGCAAGCATTTCTACAGTCCACGAAGGAGCGATGTCACCAATCAATTCCTCTTTCAACAAGAGTTCAGGGAACACCTACCATATACCCAGCACTGCCTTAGGAGCTGGGGATGTGGTGGTCCAAAGACACCAGGCGTGCTCTCCTAGGTCATTTTATTACAGAACAGAGAGAACATAAACCACACACACACACACACACACACACACACACACACACACACACACATACACTAGATGATAGGTAGGTAGGTATATACATAAATAGATGATAGGTGACAGATAAATATATACCAAACAGACAGATAAATAAATAGATGATAAATCAATTAATCTGACAGGCAAGAAAGGTTTATAATGTGACAATATGATTTTTTTCCTTGCAAAATGATTAATTTTTGAGTAAACTTAGATCTGCTATTGACTAAGAGCTTGAACTTTGGAATTAGACAAAACTAAGGTTGAGAATTCAAGTGCAGTGTGACTCTGTGGCCACCTTTGGGTGGGTGACTCTTAGTTCTTGAACTGGGGAGTTCCCCTTTGCTGAGTGGTCTTAGGCAGGCACCTCCATGGGGAGATTCCCTGGGGACTGGAACACAGCATGCATGGCAAGCTCAGTACACAAGTGACACATAATAAGCCATCACAAATCATTCAGCATCGTCTCTAAAATACCTTGATCTCCTTTAGTCTAACTATCCTCCATGTTCCAGAGTTTACTGTTTGCTTCCCTACCTCTGCATAAATTTTAACTTTTTCCTCATTCAACTTGGGTTTCTTTCCCCCTGTCTCCACAGCAGCTGATGGTACTTATTCTGCTCTGTCCCTCCTCCCTCCCTCTCTCCCTCCCTCCCTCTCTCTCCCTCCCTCCCTCTCTCCCTCCCTCCCTCTCTCCCTGTGCTGGTTCCTCCCCAGCACACAGCACAGTACAAAACTTTTGAACACAGGAGACCTGGAAGAAAATGTATTTAGACTTTAAAATAATCCTTTTGGTAAGGATTTTATACCAAACTAGAGGCCGGGTGCATGAAATTTATGCACGGGGCAGGTGGGGGGTCCCCTCAGCCCAGCCTGCACCCTCTCCAATCTGGGACCCCTCGGGGGATGTCTGACTGTCGGTTTAGGCCCGATCCCCAGGACAGTTGGACATCCCTCTCACAATCCGGGACAGCTGGCTCCTAACCACCTGCCTGCCTGCCTGCCTGATTGTCCTAACCACTCTGCCTGCCAGCCTGATTGCCCCTAACTGCCCCCCTACCAGCCTGATCGCTCTTAACTGCCTCTGCCTGCCAGCCTTATCGCCCGTAACTGCCCCCCTCCCTCCCCCCTCCCGCTGGCCTGGTCACCCCTAACTGCTCCCCCTGCTGGCCTGATCACCCCTAACTGCCTCTGCCTGCCAGCCTGGTTGCCCCTCACTGCCCCCCGCCCCCCCCCCCCGCCAATCTGGTTGCCCCATGCAGCCTGCTGTTTAGTCATTTGATCACCCCTCACTGTGCCCCCTGCTGGCCTGGTCACCCCAAGCAGCCTGCTGTTTGGTCTTTGCATGAGGGCGTCCTGACCAATTTGTGTGGTACCCTTTTATTAGTATAGATGTTATTAAATACCCCTTCATCAAGGGACTGGGAACTGACTTTTGTGGGTCCCTAGACATCATGGTTAGAATTAATAATACTTAATAGTGTTATAAATGATGTGAAGAAGCAAATAGATTGTTTTGGTTTGTTTTTAGTAATACTCTGTCCTCCTGGGCAGCACATTTTGTGTATGAAACATGGACTAAGAGTCTGGAAACCAGGATTTCAGTTTGGGAATTTATCTAATGATGTGAAGGGGTGGCCAGTCATTTCAGTTGTGGGCATCGTTTCACAGTGCAGGTGAGAGGGCATCTCGGCTGTGCAGCCCTAAGGACTTCCCCAATGGATGTACATACAGGTTATGTCACCTGTCGTCCTCCCACTTGGAGTGTAAGGTCCTTGAGGAGTAGGATGTTTATCCCTTCTGTTCCCAGCTGTACCCCACGCATAGAGATAAATGCCTCAATAAATATTTGTGAAATTGTTTATTTTTTTGAGCTTTCAAAATGTTGTATCTTCACTTGCATTAAAACACTTTTATTTTTCAGTTATAGTTGACATATAAGATTATATCAGTTTCAGGTATACAGCATAGTGGCTAGCCAATCGTATACTTTATAAAGTGTTTCCCCTAACATTTCCAATACCCACCTGGCACCATACATAGTTATTACAATATTATTGACCATATGCCCTATGCTATACTTTACATCCCTGTGACTATTCTGTAACTACCAGTTTGTACTTCTTAATCCCTTTACCTTTTTCACTCAGCCCCCCAACTCCCCTCCCACTTGACAACCATCAAAATATTCTCTGTATCTAAGTCTGTTTCTGTTTTGTTTGTTTGTTTATTTTGCCACTAAGACACTTTTAATTTGTAAATGGTTGCATGGATGAGAGATAAGGCATGCAAAAAATTAAATAAATCAATGGATACTCTGACTTTCTGGACTGAGAATCCAGTAAGTGTTGAGGTTATGTGTGTAACTCCATTATGAGACAGGCAGGATGGATGGACATTAGGGGCTCCTCCAAGTGGTCTGGTCCACAGCCAACCATGTGGAATAAACCCCTGACCAGCCACCACCCACTGTGATGCTGTAACAAGTACTCCAGGCAGAGTGAGCATAAACAGGAAAGAGATGAGGCACAGCAAGGCTGCCAGGGACCCAGTACTCACGTCAAATTCTTCAGGATAGTTCCATGTGATCTGTTAGCATTCATGGGTCAGAAAATTAGTCATTGGCCTGGTCAAATAGCAGAACAAAACAATATTTCTTATTCATGCTTTCCCCCATTAAAATTTCCACAAAGTTACAAATACTCTAAAATCATGAGATAAGGGATGCATTAAATGATAGGACCTAAATGATACCTTCATTAAAAACTATCTTTGAAGATCAGCACATTATTAGATTACAAAATATTAAAAAAATAACAGGATTAAATGCAGAAACAGGATAAAATAAAACCATTTATTCTTAAATGTTTAAAGTGTAGACTACATATTTATGTTATTTAAAAAACACACACAGAAAAAAAAGGTACTTTCTTTTAGACCTAAAAACAGGACTAGTTTTCAAGACACTGGAATTAACAGTCATTGATCACATAGGGGAATATATTTTAAAAGTTTGAGGGCACTAAGCTTTGTAACATCAATAGAAGAAAGGTGCCTGAGGGTCTTAAAAGGGTTCCTCTATCTCTTCAATCCTCCCACCCTCAAAAGAGCAATTTAGTCCTCTCTCTGCGACACCATTAGGCGCCCATTTTCCACTTTTCTGTGTTCTCAAATAGTCCCCAAAGGGGTGGCTCGATAGATCTAAGAACACTAAAGCCCAAACTTATGAAATGCCTTTTAAGCATGTGTGTTCTTTATTCCCCTAAAACACCGTTCATCACAAGCACGCTTCCTCACCACCTAACTGCTCACAAGCAGCACAAATCAGTCGGAATTTCCAAGACAACACTGATGTTTGGGCAGTGTTGTTTTTGAACGTTAACATGTATTTTTTTCTGATTTGCCAAGGATTGAGCCTCTTAATGTTGGTGCAGCATGCTACTGTTATGTATTAATTGTTATGTGAGCAGATGTGAATTTTGCCCATTGATGGCAAACTGTGACCATCACAACTTGGCCATCTTCAGCAGCACTAACATTGCATGATGCATGATTCATATTTGTATAATGTCAGGAACAAAGGTGGTTTGCTATAACAAGATAGTTATTTTCGCTTGCTTCTGTGAAGATTAATATTATATCTCACACAATAGAAAATACTTTATTACATTCAATGGAATTTAATTCTATTTAACAGACTTATTAAGACTCAGACCCTGGTACCTATCAGAAGCTGGGAGAGTCCCTGGAAATGGAGTTCCCTAGTGCCCAGTAGATGTAGGATTTGAGCCCTCAATTAGATGGGGTGGCAGCCTCTATTAAGTATATAGCATCAGTATTGGCCTTTTTTCCTAATAAACATGATCTAGCAGGAAATACCAGTGTATCTTAAAAACCAGAAAGGACATTTAAAGTAAGTGTATAGAAATTAAAATAATAAAACAACTCATTAATACAGATGTTTGTCAAATTACTTATTTTTCTCAAAGCAGATGAATTCTTTATTGTTGCATAATGTTCTGTAAAATCAATTGACACACTTTTATGTTTATATAATTTTTAATTGAAGCAAAATATAATAATGTTTAAAACCAAGCCAGGCTGAAAAAAGTGCTCAGTCTCTAGGCCCACTTTTTTTTTCTTATTTTGATGTACAACTGTGGAAAGTCATTTGCCTATTAATGTTCCTTGAATTTTTTAATCAAGAAATGGGGTAAAAAGGAGTATTTATTGACTGACTACTGTACTTTAGGTACTGCGATAAACAGGTCAATTACACACTATTTTGTTTAACACGAACTCTGGACCCTATCTTTTAAGTGGAAATATTTTCCCTAATATTTAGGGTAAGAAAATTGAGAATCCACATGGTTAGTAATATGCAGCTGAGTATGTCTCAGGGTTAATATTGGTAATCCAGAACTTTTTGTTTCAAAGAGTGAAATAATTATGTTTCTCATCTCTTACCTATAACTTAGATAGAAGAGAGGATGCTGGGAGTGTGTAACTTTAGGATGAAAGGTTTTATATATTTTTCATGGTCTTGTGCCTTCAGAAATAGACTACATGTTTTAAAAAGTCAGAAAGACTCAATTATATATTGACTTTAACATATTGACTTCTAATATTATAGAAATGTCAGTTATTGCAGTGAATTTTCTATCTGTATTTGACAATTTATTCTTTGGTTTCATGCTTATAGTACATACTATTTTCTTTCTTACTGTCATTCATCACACACTTGTATACTTAAAAATCACAATATTCAGCAACTTGGAGGATTTGGGCTTTTAATTTCACTCTCATTCACTGGGGATTCAGAAGCTGGAAAACAACCTGAACAGTGACAGTCCCCACTCCTCCCTCCAAAGCCCGTCTGTCAGGAGGAAAGTTGGGGTAGTTGCAAACCAAGAAGGATGCTCACCAGATATTGCCAGAAATGCCAAAAAGCTGTTATTTATATTGTTTCTTAGACAGTTTGAATGACCACTTTTTCCTTTTAACTTCCTCACTTTCATAATCACCACCACCATCAGCAACACCAAAGCATTACTACTGACAACAACACTATAATCCCCACCACCATCAATATCGCTATTGGCAACAAGAACACCATGAGCAATATCAACAACAATACCATAACTACCATCACCATAAACATTATCAGCAATACCAACAGCATCGCCACCAATACCACCAATGCCACACATCAATTCCAACAGCATTACCAACAACACCATATCCATCAACAATACCATAACCACCAACACCAACAGCATCACCACCACAACCATCACTACCAACAACACCATCAATACCACCAACATCAATGTCACCGCCACCACCACCAACAACATTAGCACTGCCAAAACCATCAACACCACCCCCACCAGCACCACCACTAACCTGTTTAAGTAGCAAAGGGAGGACGTGACCTAACTCTAGAGCTTCGTTCTGCACTGACATGAATTTTCTTCCTTATAGTAAGCTCATGAGTTGCAAATGTATTTATTATGCATTTACTATAGAATTTCACTAACAATCTTTTCATTTAATTACTTTGTTATGACTCAATTTGTTGGATTCGGTTTACTTCTCTGTAAAATAAAGAGACTTAAACTCTCTCTCTTAAAATTTGTACTTATCATGTGACCAAACAACATCTTGTGCTCTGTGAAGATATCAATTAAATTATCCAGTCTATTACAATGTCTCCAGGCACTTTAAAAAATATTTTTAAAATATTTAAGATGTACTTTTTAAGGACTTTATTACACTGAAACAGTCCAGTCAATTGATGTGAAACCTATTTTCATTTCAGAGTTGTTAATTGTGTTGCATATATGCCCTCTTTTGTGATAGACTAAATTATAGATTTATTTAAAATTACTTTTAGAAAAGGAAAGGGAACTATTTTTTCTTAGCATACATATATTAACCATATATATTTCCTACAGTTAATTCATGTAAACACGCACACACCTTGTGCTCTGATAAAGGGAAGATATAGACCAGAGTTCATACTTTTAACAGGTAGCTGTTGGCCACATCTTCCCAATCAGGCTATGAGGAGGGCTCACTGGAGCTGTATGATTGGTCATGTGGTTGATGAAGGTACCCATTTAGCCAGGACTTTGCATTTGATGTAAATCCCGACGTCCAGCATGTAAATGCATCCCAGATTTGCACAGGTAAATTGCATGTTTAGATGAGGTCACTGGGATTTAGCTCTTTCATTTGTGTGTCTGGACGAGCTGGGAGTACACAGAGGACTTGTTTAATATTTATCTGCCATCCCCGCTTGTCTTCAGATATGGTGATTTAGATGGAACTCTAATGCACCAGAACAACTCGTCCCCGGAGCATTTCTCAGAATATAAATTAAGTGATATTATAACAGAAGCCCTCTCTTAGCTCAGCATAATGAATATGAACCATCATGTGCTCCTGACCAAGGTCACAGTATGAGAATGAATTACTCTATTAACATCTCTTTTAAGTAGCATTAGTGATAATAAATGAAGAGATTTGATGTAATACTGATAATATTATTCATGCAAAAATAGCACACTTTATCTTGTTAAAACAATTAAAGTGTGCTTTGAGGATATTTCCCACCACAGAAATATGATGCCTGAGAGTGCTGATGGCCTCTGCCTGAGCACGGCAGGGTTAGCCAGCAATGCTGAGAACCTGGTGAAAATCCACACGCTGGCTCCTGTGCTCTGCTAGTTCAGGATGGTCGCCTGGGCCCTGAGTACCACCCGAATGCTGCCAAAGACTGCAGGGAGCTCTAGTGCTGATATTAGATTTAATTTAATCCTTTTGTTTATATTTTTTTTCCAAAGAAATTACATCCACCATTCTCCAGTGCAAGACCTCGTTAGCTGCTAAGCAATCTGTACTACTGCATGGTAAGCCTGGTGTGTGCGGTTGGCTTCCTAGACATCTTAAAGCTGGGTTAGCAGTTATACATCATCTTATACCGATCATGTGAATCCACAAAAAAGCAAAGACCACTGACATCTTGATAGTGACCTCATTCTCAATACACTCTAAAAATGAATTTGGTGCAACAACTTTCAAATCTAGAATCCTTAAGTGAAGGAGCACAGCAGAATCAACTTATAGGTCACTATTTACTGGATTTGAGTATTTTGTAAATTAAAACATATTCACCACAGAAAACATTTTTGAACAAAAATAATTTAGTCAATGAGTATAGGTTTTCCTTTAAGAGTGATGAAAATTTTCTAGAATGAAATAGTGGTGATGGTTTTACAGCATCTTGTCTGTACTAAATGCCACTGAACTGGACATTTTAAAATGGTTAAAATAGTACCTTTTATTTTATGTAAATTTTATTATAATACCAAAAAATTTTGATGGCTTGGGTAGAGTTATAAGGCCCAGAAACCACCCCATCCCCATTACTATGACCCACTACATCATTGACATTTCACCTGCCTGTTTGCCACTCACAGGAGTGGCAAACTAGATAAATCTTTAAAAAAAAAGTCTTTATTGGTTTTAGAGAGAGAGGAAGGAAGAGAGAGAGAGGGAAACATTGACATAAGAAAGAAACATTGATCAGTTGTCTCCTGTACAAACCCCAACTGGGGACCAAACCTACAACATGGGCATGTACCCTGACCAGAAATTGAACTGGCGACCTTTCAGTGTATGGCATAATGCTCAACCAACCGAGCCACACTGGCCAGGGCTAAACATTAGATAAATCTTTATAGTTTTCTGTGTGGAAGAGTTACTCTTCAGTCCTGGTGGGACTGTCAAATGATGTTTCAATGTGTTAACACAGCTTTTTTTAAGATGGCTTTCTCTTCCACCTCTTCCCAACACTGTTCCCGTCTGCTTAGCCATGCAGTGTGCACAAGCATTTTAGATTCAGAGCAGGAGGAATTCCAGTATTCACGATACATGTGCACAGGCAAGAGATGGATGAGGATGATTTTCTCAGTAGAAGTGACTAATCATTTTGTTATGATTCTACATTAAGGTTGTTATCTTTATTCTTTTCACTGCAAACTTTACGTGGTTCAGAACAAATGATTATCTTTAAAATCTCACAAACACGGTAGACACTTGGGAAAATTTCCCGTTTTAATTAAGACTGCTGCGAGGCCGAGCGAATGGCAACGTCTATCCATGTCCATCAGCTTTTTAATTATGCTGGGCATGGGGGTTTCGACTTGAGCCCACATAAATTTTGCACGTGAAATGGAGCCGAAGCCTCGAGAGCGAGATGGGGTTTTGCGTTACCGACCAAACACACATTTACATGAATGAGCTCCTTGACTGGCCGTAATTAGTCCTGGGACAGCGGGCTAATGGGATCCTCAGAGGAAGGACTTAAAGTATTAGTTTCTCATATTTATGATTAATGCTTTTCTTATCAGCCCGAGGCCCTGAATAGGATCATGTAAAGCATGTTGGGTTAAATCATTCTTTGTTACAAAATACAGGCATGATACCTCAGGGAAGCCCAAAGGGAGAGCTCGCTGCCTATCTGAACCTTCATCAGAAACAAGCCGCCTCAGAGCCAGGAACTCTGCTTTTTATTATTTATACTTCAAGTGACTTCCCAAGAATCTGACACACTTAGAATCAGCCCAAACCACGAGCTGCAGACAAATTGCTGCCCAGATATGTGTCTTCAGACAGTTTCCCACAGCGGCTTACCAGGGCATAGCGCATCACAACCCTGCTTATTAATTCATTTGTTGATTTAAAAACATGCGCATAGCTTATGTACAAATGAAAAGTGTTAAAAAGCGATCGAGGACTTGCAGTGTGCAAACCGATTGCTGAAGCATCATTGGCCCATGCAGTGCACACTTAGCTTCGGGAAGCTGCGCATGACCGCTGGGAGCAAATCGCCAGGGTAAGACCCACTGGGTTGACCAATTCAAGATGTTCCCAAACTCTTGTGGTCCATGATGCTCTCACTGTCTCAGCAATTTTTTCAAAGCGCCTGTGTGCCAAAAAAAAGTTAGCAGTTTCCTGTGTAGTTAGATATAAACAACGTTGTCAGTATTTACATCCCAACAACTTTATACCTGTTTGAAAGATATAACGAACAGAATGAAAAGAGAAAATTGAGCTGTGGTTCCACTCCCCAGTCACCACACACCTGGCAGATGGGAGTCTACACCTGGTGTGGCCACACAGCTTCCCGACCCTTAGCTCAGACACCAGCACCCTCTCATCCTGTTTACATTGATTCTCAGATGACTCTTGCTCCCCAACACGACCCCCCAAAATCAGGCTTCCAAATACACAGCAGTCTTAAAAAGGATGTGGAAACTCTGAATCACCTCTAGCTGAGGGTTTGCCTGCAGTATGACACATGCCAAGTATATTTTGTTTCCCACAAATATTAAGCATGCCACATGGTGCCCCTGGGGGGCGTCGGCACCCATATAGGGGCTGCAGAGTTAAGCAATCTGCAAGGTACCAGCTGGGTCTTAGAATCCATGACGTCCTGTGCATGACGATGTCCCAACCACCTTTGTGGTGCATCTGCTATGGAATTAGATGCTGGGAATGCCCAAGTGGACTCCGTGGTCAGAGAACTCACTGTGGCTTTGCTGGGCCTGCACACTCGCTGTTCTGGTGTGATAGGTCATAGTCATCTGCAAGTGTGCTTACATGGACAGTCCTGGGCCTGACTTCCTGCTGCAGTCACAACCCGAGTGTGAAGCCCTGGGCATGAACGAGAGCTCCAGCTCATGCACTCGGACAGACATGCGCAAGGCTCGGCATCGGGACCTGGAGAGCATCAGGAACATGCACCATGGACGCAGCTGAGGACCAGCTGCTGAGGGCAGGGCAACCGTGAGGAGGTGAGAGCCTGGGGCAGTCCCCTGAACAGCAGGGCAGGGGCCTCTGACAGATGACGCCTCCACTCACAGAGCAGGTGGGGACGGGACAGGGCCCAGATAAAACCAGGGGTGAGCCACAGAGAGATGAGGAAAACTGAGAAATAAACACAGATCATTCCGTTAAGACCATGGTAGGAAAAAAAAATGGAGACAAAAAGGTAGGGACTACAATTGGTCATGGAGGGCTTTGTTCCTCTTCCTGGTGCACACTCAGATCGTAGTGTGGCAGCCAAGGACAAAGACTCCTCAGTACATTTTCATCAGATCAATTAATTGATGTCAGATGGAAAGTCTGCTCCTAAGTGCTTCATGCGAGTCCTCAGAAGAGGCATTAAAATGTTAACCATCTCAGAGGAGAGAACACGGGAGCTCAGGGAGGGTGTGTGACTCCCCAAGTCGCCCACAGCACAGGACACACTTGGGTGGGTGTAACTTCCAAATGTGTTCTCTGGAGGGGAGCACCGGCACCTGTGAATGATGTCACCCCACCTGGGGTGCTGCACAGTGACACGCAGGCACTGTACAAGAGGGTATCACATGTATTTTGTAAATGTTCAAGCTCTGCCAGAATAAAAGAAGCCCAAATTTAGGGAAAAGGATGGTTTTAAGGGTTTAAATTTCCGATGAAGCTATTTTTACAGAAAATGTATAGTCTTGTCAAAGGTGTGCAGACATACCCACTGTTGTGTGAACTGACACAGTTGCTGAGGGCATCTGTTACTAGTAGTAAATGTGTATCAAACCTTAAAGATATGCATATTCCTTAACCCAG
Organism: Corynorhinus townsendii; assembly: GCA_026230045.1. Taxonomy (NCBI): domain Eukaryota; kingdom Metazoa; phylum Chordata; class Mammalia; order Chiroptera; family Vespertilionidae; genus Corynorhinus; species Corynorhinus townsendii. The sequence goes on along the minus strand of JAPDVU010000007.1, from coordinate 41,780,377 downwards.
CAATTCCGCTTGCAAAATCGTTGTGAAAATTTATTGCGGGATTTCCATCTCAGTAGCACCTATAGTCTTAAATTTACAAAAATGGAACAATGGGAATGAAATACAAATGTAATTTCCACAGACTGGGTCAATGTACAGTCAAATATCTTTTTTAAAAGATGATTAAATACACATAAAATATTAATGATATGATGTTAAGTGGAAAAAAAGAGAAACCATTTGACTTTCAACTTGTGATGAAAAAATTGTCTCTTATGTTGAAGTACCAGAAAGTTTATTCCAAGATGCTGTTAACTATTTTCTTTAACTGTCAGCTCTGGGGTGATGGCCGGGGTTGTGGGGGGGGAGGGGCCTCCATGAAGGTCTGAATGGTGAACAGGAGGAAGGGACAGAAAAATCAAGACCCCATTTCAAAGGGTTTTGGAAAGAGATGTTGTGCTAGCTATAGGGAGGTGAGCGGTCAGCAAAACCTGTGTGCTTATCACTGCTGCCATGACTGATGCCACACATGGTCCAATATGTCATTAAGGACCCTGGGAGGAAGCCAACTCGGACGAGAACAAGGATGTCTGGTCAAGGACTGGGAATGACCTTGGCCAGTCTCCTGAGTCATATAAAAGTGGAAATGAACTGTTGGGGGAAGAGGGGATGGTCTTTGGACCATCAAGTCTGGCCTGTAGTCTAAAAGCCCATTAGCAGAGTTCAAGGATCTGTAATCTATAAGTTCAACCACTGACCACAGGGATGAAAGGGAAGCTGGGTTTGGATAGAGTTAGAAATAACAGGACATTGGCCCATGTCGTCACTGTCGCCGGACAAGGAACAGGGACAAGGCAGAGGCACGTGCATGCCGAGGTCTGAAGGAGTAAAAACACTAAAGAATGGCTGAAGATTAGTGAACAAGATCAAACACGGGCAAGTACCTAAAAACTACTATACAATTTAATTATATATTTAAATATTCTTCAAAATGAACTTGTATGTAACCCAGTTATTAACAGTTACTTTTAAAAATAATCTCATCTCTACATAAAATTTAATAAAACATTAAAGTGAAGACCCATTTCCTTTGAATATTATCTGATTGGGTTAGGATAAAACATGATTGCATAGGTACCAGGGGTTATTCTGTGAACTGTTATTGAAATATTCTCTTTTAAAAAATATGTATATATTTATTGGCTTCAGAGAGGAAGGGAGAGGAACAGAGAGATAGAAACATCAATGATGAGAGAGAATCATTGATCGACTGCATCCTTCACACCCCAAACTAGGGATTGAACCCATAACCCAGGCATGTACCCTGACCAGGAATCAAACTGTGACCTCCTGGTTCATAGGTCGATGCTCAACCACTAAGCTATGCCGGCTGGGCAAAATATTCTAATTTTTAACATAAAAACAAAGACCTACAGTTGTTCTCAGGTTTCAAAGAAAAGTATGCTTGACTAATATCATGAGAACACCAACATTTGTTCACAACACACTTTCAGAGGATAATTTATTAAAATTATCTCTTTAAGAAGATAAGGCAGCTTTCCTGCTAGATTCTGAGAGTCAAAAATCAAGGAGTAAAACATAAATAATCTCATCTTCTTAAAACCCTTCTGCTCACTGGAGAGGGAGAGAGGAGAATATAAACTTCTGTTGTGGTAGAAAGTGTAATATAAATTCCCACTCCTCTGTGCCTAGGAGCTTGGCTAGGGGCTGGGCTTACTTAGAGGTGTCAGATAGCTGTTCAGAGGTGGTCAGGCTGAGACATCCACCCAACCCTGTCACACACCTCAGGGCCACATAACGAACCCAAGAGGAGCAGAGGCAGGTAAAACATTAGGAGGGAGAGCTAGGCCTTCACTGGAGGTCCACATGCCTAACAACACAACCTTTCTCCTGCTGCTGGTGGTGCGCTGCTGCAGTGCTGTGTACGGTTGACCCGCATGTGCCACGACATTGGGTTTGGCCATGAATATACATTAGTAGTTAGTCCAGAAACTGTTCTTCAGTGCAGGATCTTAGATCCTAAAGCTAGTACAGCATATCTCTTAAAACCAGCGTGGTCCAATCAAAATCAGTGTGTAAACAGACACATGTGCTTAGAGTGTAAGAGATTATACAAGTCTTGTGCTATGGCTTTGGTCCTTTCTACTTTGGTCATATGTTCTCTAACACAAATTTTACCCCTTTTTTATTTATGGCTTGTTGATTACAAGCCCGACATGTTCATTTATTTGCACATGGCATGATTCTAACCGAGCACGCTGATGTTGAATGTATATGGCAGTGCTGAGCTTTTTAGATGTTTTCTTACAGACTTGCCACTGTGGGTGCCTCTCACAGAGGCAGGGAGGGGAGAGTGTGTTGTGGGCAGAAGCAGGTCACTGCAGGGCTGGCAGTTTGACGCGAGCTCGGGCCTCAAAAGGCTCATTCAATCCATGGGCCAGTATCCTTCTCCATCCTTTTCTGGTACAAACACCCGATCTTGGCTATGAGATTTGTAAGCACTTTGCTTTCAAAACATCTCAGAGTCAAGATCATTGTGGTTAATGCATGGCTTTCTCAAGACTGTCAATTTAAATTTCAAGGGAGAAGTCCTGCTAGGGATTTGAAGACCTGAACACTTGCTAATGTTTCCTACAGATGGTGACTTGGTGAGACCAGGGTGAGCTTAACCAAACCACATGTAATACTTTACACAAAGAGAGAGTAATTAGGACAGCAAGTGATATCCCATGAACGACTCAGCTCCCAGGGAGCCAGAGGGTCCTGTGTCTGCGAGCATTGATTGCAGGCTTGAGCTGTGTCAAGGAGAAACAATGTCGCGTGGGTTGCAGAGCGCAGAGTTATGGATTTAAAGCATGCTTGGTTATTTGCCCTTGGAAATTTCTAGTTGGGATGCCAAAGACATCACTGGGTAGCAATTCACTACGCCGCGATGTGCACCCACCGCCTCCCTTCCTGTCTTTGATTGGCCTAACCACCATCCCATTTATGAAAACAAAAGAGACGCTAATGTAAGGGGAGTAAAAGATAAAAGGGATTCTGCCAAATAATGGGAACAAAAAAACCCACAAACAAACAAAAGCAAGCCGCTAGGTGCCTGGCAGGTTGGGTCACATCCCAGCTAGCAGGACAGGGAATCTTGAATTCGGTCCTGGAGCCTAGTGTGTGTGTTTGGAATGAATTGTTCTCTGTATTTTTCCAAAGATGTTTTGTATTAAAACAGACACAACTAAATTTGAAGTTTTGTATCAAGTAATTAGAAGAACCTGTGGATGATAAATCCCAGAACACTGTTTACAAGAAAGAGATGAACAGCACTGCTCAGCACCATGAATATAAATTCCACAGGCAGGTGGACTGTGGCTGTCAGACCAGCCTCAGAAGCCCAAGGAACAGAGCCTACTGCCTTTTCCATTTCAGGGGACATCTTTCATTCTCTTGTATATATTTAGAAGCAGTTTCGGAAAATAAGCCAAGTATAGGCTTAAGAGAGGTTTGCCTAATATCAAGCCTTAGTCACTCATCGTAAATTGACATTTGAAATTCATTAAAAGCCTCCATGTGATGAATTGAAGATGGTCATCAGGTTCAATGGGGGAGAGAAGAGAAATGTAAAACATAAATACAATTTACAGTTACATCAGGAGGCAAAATTAATCAAATGAAACAGGCAGGTAATTAGAAGAATCATGAAAAACGGAATGTGCAATTGTGTTTTATCGTTGCGCCAACTCTGAGAGCAGAGGGAGCCAGGCTGTGTGCAGGGGTGGTGCCGGGCTGGTTCCTCAAGGAGCAGAACCACAGATTATAATCTCCTTGAGGCCAGGGATTAAAATCACCCTCCCTTTCAGCTCTGTCCCGAATCTGGCCAGATTTCCTTTTCTTTTAGCATTACAAAGTCTTTAGTGTTAGACTTTTTATTGTGAGTTTAAATTGGGATTTTAGTCTGTGCAACCAGTGAGTGGTTTTGGTTTTACTTTTGCTTATCTCTGTGTTTGTTGTTGTTTTTATTAAATGTACTGGAGTAACGCTGGTTAACAACATTATATAAATTTCAGGTGCACAACTTAACAATGCAACTCTGTCTGCTCTGCCGTGTGCTCAGCCCCCGAGGTCTGTTTTGTTTTCATCTCATGCTCCAAGGCTGAGCCCCATGGTTACCATCTCCCTGCAGGCCCTCAGCTGGACCAGGCAACTGCCAGGGGTGCTACTGACACCCAGTGAACCAAGAGGCCTTTTCTTCGGTTTCCAGCCTTTGGCTAATAGTTCATGGGAAAGAGCAGCGAATCTGCCTTCTGTTCTGTTTTGTTCGCAGCTCCTTTCCTGGCGGGTGAGAGTGACCCTGGTTCAGAGTCACCCATCTCCTTTTGCGATGCCCATGTAGCCCACATCCCTCCAGGAGCCAATATCCTGGGTGCCACCGCCTGGTCCTCTGAGATCAGCTGGGCCCTGGCTCAGCGGTGCTCCTGGATTTGTGCTTCTTTTCCATTTCTGGCCCAGGAGCGGCTGTGTCTCTGCTCTGAGGCATTCTCTTTCCATCTCATTGGCCACTGTTCCGTTTTAGAGAGCAGAAGGCATCAGAGCCAGATATGCTAATCTGACTTGACCATGTTTTAGAGGCAAACAGATTTGTGAATCAAACTCTCTAAGTCAACGATTTGCACACTTGTTTTTTATGTTCTGCTTTCTAGGGTTGGCATGGGCACAAGGATCCCAGTCTTCTTTGCTAATATTTCTCAGGAGGTACACTTCAGGATTTCTGATTCTTTTCCTTCAAGAACAATCTACTAGAGAAAAATTTCCCCTCTCTACTAGAACTCATAGTCCAATGTCCTAGTCTTTGCCTTGGGATCCACGGCTCGGCTGGGTGGTTGGCTGCGGTGATTTCGCAGGCACCGTGCACGCAATATGAGAAAGGTCTTGCACATGCACAGTGGATTCTCATGCCCAAAGCTGATCCTAGTGGCCTTCGATGCTGCAAATGTGCAACTTTCTACTTTTGCTGAAGAGCAAATTGACATTTGCAGCAACACACTTAAGTGTAAAAGCAACCGAGACTCCTACGCTATATTGGAAAGCACTGCTTGAATAGAGCTTATCTGGAAATAAAGGAAGAGTAACTCCTTGGTATAGTGACACTCTATAAAACCATTTTTTTTTCTTGCCTGAGAGCCATTTTAGGCCAGAGGAGCTAAGCAGATACATATAAGATGATAATTACGTGTCTCAGAATGGCCGAGGGAGACAGACGGGCTACTAAAGAATACCTGCTTCTGCTAGTGACTTGGCGCTTTCCTGGAGTCGCAGGGTGAGACTCTCCAAGCACAGCCCAGCTCCTCGATCAGTCCAGCTTTGTGTCTCCCAGCTGCACCCACCACCGGCTCCTTTCTCAGTGCCCAGTCACATGAGGGAAGTGTCCACGGCATGGAAGCAGAACAAAACAAGCATGAGAAAGCACTTTGTATTTGGTAAATGAGTCCCTAAGTTCTTGTGTGGTTTTAAAGAAGAGGGAATTTCTAATCAGCAAGTCAAGAAAAATACAAAAAAAAATAGCTTAAATAGTTTTAGAATGCTGGTTAGTTGAAATTTAGATGCACATAATTATAAAACTAATTCATGAAAAGGGACTGAGAGCAATTGGCAGCTGGGTGTGCATGAATGGCACAGTGTAACAGGATTAACTGAGTTGGACGGGGTGTGGGGAGTGGGGCCAGCATGTCTCTGAGCCAGAGCTCTCTGAGAGAAATGGCTCAGCTGAGCTTGGGGATTGGGACTGCATGATGGCAGGGCTGCCAGGTCTTGCTCTCTTTCATGTCTGACCAAGGCATCAAATCACAGCCCCCTTCCTGAAGTGTCACGGGTCCCCAGGTGCCTCTGAGAACCTGGCATGGCCAGTGGCAGAGCTCCCCACACAGTACATGCTGGAGGGAAAGTGGTGAGACAGGAGGACTCTAAAGCCATTCCTCTAAGCTTCTGTTGGTAAAGTGGTTTGTCATAATGAGTTTGCATTTGAGTACAGAAATTAAATAAAAAAATGCTGACAGATGGTGGGAACCAGGTTTTTGGTTGTTAAATGAGAGGTTACAGAGAAAGGTAGATACTAGGTAGTATATAGATAATAGATAGGTAAATGATAGATAGAGAGAGAGAGAGATAGATAGATAGATAGATAGATAGATAGATAGATAGATAGATAGATAGAAATAGATAGATTATGGATAGATAGATGATAATAGATATATGATAGATGGATATGATAACAGGTAGATAGATAAATGATGATTAGATAGATGATAGTAGATAGAGATGATAATAGATTATAGATAGATGATAATAGACAGATGATAATAGATAGATGGATGACAATAGACAGGCAGACAAATGATAATAGATGATAGATAGATAGATCGATAGATAGATAGAGGAGACAGAGGGATATGGATTAGTTTGCATACCTCTATTGCTCTCTCTGCCAGAGGGTCTGGAAGAAATGTCTCCCATTAGCAACAAGCACATCCAGCTGTGGGACCAGGCTGTAAATAAGACTATAGCTCCTTGTAGTGACAGAAAGTATGAAAGTGTTAAAAGAAGAAAAGTCCCTCAGTGATGGGGATGTGTTAAAGAGACACAGGAATCAACCGATAGAGCTCCCAGTGTCAGAAGCTGGAACAATTTGAATGACAAAATAAATAGCATAATATTGGATTATAACCCAGACTGTACAATAAATATCAATGAGTCCATACTGACATAAATAAATAATTGAATAAATAAATGGGGGAGAAGAGACACATTTTCAGAAAGGAATCCCAAATAATTTATGTAGCTCCTCTTCCTCAAGTAGGTGCACTATGGTGACTCTCTACTCCTTAAGAGTGGTCGGTGCTCAGTAAGCTGTTCCCAGAACATGCAGTGTGAAAGGGGAGGGGATCACAGACAGACATGTCCTCAGGGAGGGGATCAGGTCAACATAGTCCATGATGAGCCATGTAGACAGGATGTGTCTCATACAGTGATAGTAGTGCCTACATTCCATGTGAGGGGCCTTCTACACCATAGGTGATGAGTCCTTCTCCACTGTCAAGGCCCTCAACACCAAGCACAGTCACAGTCACAGTGCCGAGGAGCCTAAGGGTCACATGGAGGCTGGCTGTCATATGCTCCTCTGGGACAGAAGGACTGCCATCAGGAAAAGGCTAGTGACATCCAAACAAGGCGGAGTGTCTTTACTGGCAGTGATTCATGTAGGTTCCTCAGCTGTAGCCAGGGCACCCGGTCCTGTGGGTAGCAGTGATGGAACCCGGGGAAGGGTGTGCAGCAACTAGAGTCTTTGTGATTTTCTGTACATCTAAAATCGTTCTACGATAAAAGTTCACTTAACTACAAGAACGTCAAGATGAAAAGGAGCCATGGATTCTCAGAGATCAGACCTTCTTTCTTCATTTTGCTGTCGCCCTTTCTCCCTGGTTCTGTCGACCTCAGTGACTGGAGTCTCCTGGTCATGACTGGGACACCTGCGTGGTATGCGGTGGCTTCTCCTCCTGGTCCCTGTGCCACATGGAGGAGAGCTGACAAAGTCCTTCCCTTTCCTGATTCCTGTTTCTCCAGCTTCCGGGGCAGTACTTTAGTGAACACCTGCCTGCTGGGTGCAAGGATCCTGTGGCTGAGAGCAGAGACAGTTGGGGACATAGCCAGGGCTCTCTGAATCACAGCAAACCTTTCCAGCTAGATAACAAATACAGTAATCATCTCCTGTTTTAACAATGACACCTGAAAATTGTATTTCTGCCTCAAAAATCTACAATTTATAATTCTTAGAGTTGTGTTTGAATTTTATTTCATGTTGGCTTAGAACAGGGGTGGGGAATGTCTGGCTCTTGGACCATATAAGGCCCACAAAATCATTTGTTCTGACCCTGCCAAAGCATTAGGGATGAGTTAATTAAATGGTTGAGCAAATATAGCAGCTAATTTTTAAGTTGATAATTTTGTATGTCCACCAATGATGTTATAAATATCCAAATGGTTCTCTACCACTGGCTTAGAGCTAGCATTTCCTTTCTTTGCAACTTTCTAGAAGTTTAAGAATACAGCAGGCATGCTCTGAACAATGAAGGATGTGAAGCATTCTCTCTCAGAACAGGAGGCACAACGGTTAATTTCAGCCCGGATGACAGTTCTCCAACAAACAATGGTCTCCAGAAGTTGACACGGGGCAGTGATGAGTGAGTGCAGGAGAACTGAGTCACAGGTGCACAGAGCAATCACGGAGAACATCGACTCTTCCAGCCCAAATTCTATTAACACGCATGTCACCGAGAGCGCATCTCAGGCGTGCACGTTGGAAGAGCATCGGGAGAAAATGAAGACCATCCTCAGGGACACACTCGTCTTTCTCTTGGGGAGAGGCTTCATTATTCCGGCATTGTGATCCTTTTCCTTTATTTGTGTAAAGATTAAATTGCACATGATTTGTAATGTTTCTGCTCTTCTGACTGCCATAGGTCGGCGACCTTCATGCACACGAGATAATAGATACACCGTCTGCTGCTCTGGCTACTGCTGTTCCTGCACAGCTCACTACTTCCCTATTGTTATAAGTCGAAAGCAATTAAATAAAAATACAAGATAAGGCACCTGAGGATTTCATAGGTGCACGCACGTGGCCATATTTTAGTGCTGATGTGGACTGTTATCTGAGGGGGAGGAAGGAGGGGAAGGAAAATGGGTGTGAGGAGCTCATGATGGGAGACAGGAAAGGTGGAAGAAGATCAGGGGGAGAACCTTCAGAATGTGGCCTCAGGAAACACACTCTCCACAAACATGAAACTTCCCATCCAGCCTCTTACCAACCTCATTTTGGCACCATCTCAATTTCCAACCCTCTCTCACACAGAAGTTTAATTGATAGTTGGTAAACCCATACAAGAAACAAAATAGTAAAATAATTCTGCATTGTGCCATCCCAATGGTGGGGATTTCTCTACCAGTTAACATTTGGGAAGAATTGCCATAAATTACATTTATTATGACATAATCACGTGGGAAGTGTACTTTAAAATTGCATTTAGACAAGTATCTAACTCAGAGCAAATGACTGTGCCACTATTGATAATAGCCAATTCCTGTTGAGCCAAGAAATTCTCCAATTTCCCTGTTTCCTCCAGCTGCCATCATCCCTTTTCCTGCTTCCAGCTGAGAAGAAAGGGTGGCCCTCTAACTGACCCAGGTCCTCCTTGGTTGCCCTGGAATCCTGTTCTCCTCAAACCCCCACCAGCCAATTTTTGGTTTCTCCCTGTGGGGGAACCGACCCCCAGGGGGGACTCAGAACTACCCTAGGGTCTGGGCACTGCCCTACAATTCCATTTGTTATCATCTGAGGCTCTGCCTCCAGACCAGAAGCCCCCTACCTGCCTCTGTGCTCCCAGCTGTTAATATACTTAACAGTACTGAGCTCTACAACTAGTCCCCGAATACAATGGCAAGTTCATGTTATGGTTGTTTTTAACACAGTAAAAGCATTCTGATCCAATATTGATGACCCAGTTATTAAACAGCCGTGCTCTTGGATGTGAGCATAACGACCTGGGGCTCAGTTGTCTACTTATTCCCTCAACAGGGGAATACAGTGACACTAGGTACAGAAGCATGTTTATCAACTAAACAAGGGTCGCTTCTGTCTTTGGTCGCTTACAGCCCAGTAAAGAAGTAGAAGTTGACCTCATCATCACCCAAGCATTTAATGTGAAGTGTGATAAGTGCTACCAAGTGTAAGGACCCTAGTATGTGAGATCTCACAGTGGGGACAGTGGTCAGGGCAGGCCAGCCTTCAGACAGATACTTGAAGTGTTGCTGGGAGGAAGGGGAGGGCATGATGGTGGGAGGATCCCAGGTGGAGGGAGGGCACTGCCTGTACAACGTTGTGCAGCAGAAGGAGACATGGGGCTCCTTGTGTGGGAGTAACTCTGGAATCTTTGGCTGAAGTTGGAACGTGCATCGAAATGATGCTGCTGGGCTGAAAAGGGCCTGCTCACAGCAGGTCTTCAACTGTTGTTGGTTGGCATCCTAAGAGATTGGGAAACCCTTGAAGGTTCTAACAATGAACTGATCTCTTGTGACCCCAAAATTCACCTGCTGAAACCCAATCCCCAGTGTGATGGGATTAGGAGGTGGGGGTATTCTGGAGGTGATTAGGTTATGAGGGTAGAGTCCCCAGTAATATGACCAATGCTCTTATAAGAAAAGACAGGAGAGAGCCCTCACCCCATCTCTCTGCCATGTGAGGACATAAGAGAAGGCGCTACCTGTGATCCAGAAGAGTGTCCTCACCACAATCTGACCATGCCCACACCTCAATCTGGGATTTCCAGCCTCCAGAACTTCAAGGAATACATTTCTGCTGTTTATAAAACAGCCAGTCTATGGCACTTGGGCATAGCAGCCCAAACCAAATTGATCATTAGGAGTCTCCAATTCTCAACTCAATTACGTAATTTCTTTCCACATAACATACTTCTATAACACAGATCTATACTCTATAACTTCTGTACAGTTCTGTAGCACACTTCTATTATTGTGCTTTTTCCTTTAAGGAGTTCTCAGTGTGTTTTCATCATTTATTCTAGAGTTTGTAAGGCCTACCGGTGGAGAGGCCCATTTCTGAATCATAGTGAAGGACCCTGACTCAAACCAGATGCTTATTTTTTACACGCATGGCATTCCTGGGAAGCTGATGGATTTGACATCCTCCCCTCCACATGCTGCCCTGCAGTTTGCATGGCTCGGCTCCCAACTAATAAACTGAACTGGCCAGTATCCTGGGATCACCTTAGCTAAACACTTTGTCAACCCCTCAGAAAATATGGCACTCACTGAACCAGTGACAGCACAAAACAATGAAAATACACACAGTCCAGGCCAGGAGACCATTTTTTCTTGAGCATTTTAATGTTGACAATTTTAAATAATAAACAAATTTCCCAAACATTCGTTTAAAAGCCTGTCATTTGCCATTTTTGACATGACTGAGACCTGCACCTTTGAGAGAGGAGGAGCTAGACTGATGAGTCAGACTTGGATGGAGGTGGAGGGTACACTCCCTGAGGTCCCAGTCCACATTGGCCCTGTAGCTGTCACCGTATGTGCTGAGTGTGTGTGCACCAGGGGCCAGGCTGCCCCCAGTGGGACCTTGAAGAGAACCCTTGCTTGCCCCTTCTGCCCCATGGCGACAGGAGGCCTGCCTTCTCCAGCTACACTATTATGGAATTCTCTCCCCCAACCATCCGCCAATCCTCTGGCAACACAAACTCACTGATCAAGTCATGATTAAAAACTAGCCAAAAAAGGGGTATATTCAGTCCACTTTTGTCAGTCTATTTCTCTAAGCAAGGTCAAACTTAATGGCATATTAAACATATTCAGTAAATGACTTTGTTATAATTAATGACAATAAAAACACACATTACAGAAAACTTGCAGTATTTCTTTAGTAAATTTAACAAGATGCATTCAATCTTGACTGGAAAGCTTTTAAAGGCTTTCTGTGTGTGTGTGTGTGTGTGTGCAACTTTGTGGACATCCCTCCATGTGTCCCTGTGTGTATATATGTCTGCAGAGATGTGTCTCAGTGTTTGTGTCTTGTCTGTGTGTGCATCTGTGTGTCTGTGTGTTTGTCACTGTGTATATGTATGTGTGGGTATGTGTTTGTATCTGTGTGTATCTCTGTGTATGTCTGTGTTTGTGTATCTCTGTGTGTGCATCTGTGTGTGTGTGTGTATGTGTGTCCCTGTGTGTATTTATGTCTGGGTATGTGAATGTCTGTGTGTGTGTGTGTGTGTGTGTGTGTGTATCCCTATGTGTGTGTGTGTGTGTGTGTGTATGTGTGTCCCTGTGTGTATTTATGTCTGGGTATGTGAATGTCTGTGTGTGTGTGTGTGTGTGTGTGTGTGTTGGGAGCTCTGAGACTGAGTGCCAAGTCCATTGATCTGTCTCTCTCTGGTCCCAGACCCTCTCTCATTCCTGTCCTCAGCTACCTGTCTCTCTATGATTTCTATGTTCTGACTTCATTACTATTTATCATCTGGTGCAAAGTCAAACCTGATAAATTAAAGACCAAAAAAGAAAAGCGGAGAAGCGGCTAGCTGCATTTTTTTCTTAGTGAGTTACAATTACCAAATAGATGAATAGTTCTTCATTGTTCCTACCATTAAAAAACCAAAACCGGGACGTGGGCTCCTCGGAGGATTTTCGTTAATCAGTAATATCCATCGGCCGCCTTTGTGCAGCGGCCGCTCGCTGTCTGCTCCTCGCCCAGCTTGTTTATCGTGGCTCCTCAAAGCCCAGAAGCCCACAGGTCAGGGAACAGGGTTTTGATGGATTATGGGATTGTAACTGTCCCTGCCAGGTGACAGCTTTTATTGGCCAGGAGGATGAGCCTGTAACCCTTTATATAATTATTGTATTAAAGGCACTGTGCCTGTGTGTCGCTGGCGCTTGTTCAGGGATCAATGTGAAGATAATTTCAAAAATGAATAGTAAGTATTGATCGTCCCATGGTGCAGCCTTATCAGTGGCTGAGGCCGGCGACTGCAGATTATAACTTCAATGTCATTTATGATGATTTGATACGTATTGCCGGGGAGCAATTTAAACAAAGGGCTGATTTAATTCACAGCGGATTTTTGTCGTGTGATGGGTAATACATCACAATCTATGTAATTTTTAGAAATGAACACATGTTGGCAGTGGTTCGGGGCAGTTCCTGAGAGAGCTGGGAATGACCGGGGAGGGCCCGCCGACCGCAGCCCCTTCTGAATGATTGGGCTCTGCGCGGATCTGGCATTCACCTGACCTTGGGGTCCCTGCCGGCAGCTGCTGGTTAATTTTCTTCACTGAGGACACAGTTTAACTTTCTATCTGTCTGCCAATTACCTGACATTTTCAACTTATCACCTTCTATTTTTTAAATGATTGGAGGCACATCCACATTTTGACATTTTTTTTTTTTTTGCAGCAAGTATTCATTTTGTTCACCTCTGAGGCATCTCTGTCATCCGGGTGCTTTAACCCTCTTCTCTAAAAAAAAAAAAAAAAAAGTTATCACCAGTTACATAATGGCACAAAGAAACGATCCAGCCAATTTTTAATTTCTATTTCCAGCACATCCTTGGTTGTATTGGTTGGGTGTTGTCAGCGTTGGATTTCGACCCTGGCGTGGGCCTTGGTGTGGAGCTTCACACGTGGCCTCTTAGGGAAACTGCACTGATTACAGCTTGTTTGAAGAGGTTTTCACTCTTTGAAAACAAGTCACTGTAAAGTAAGTCATAAAGGAATACTGGGGCAGCATGAGCAGGTTGAGTAAGCCCGTGAAAACGGGAAAAATTGGAGCAGCCACCATGAATAATAACTTGTTGACTTTGGTTATTATGACACTAACAGTATCTTTTACTCCATCCATTCCAGAGGCAAGAAATTGAGGCATTTCCAGGCTGTTGGGAACAGAGCCCTAGGGAAGAGTATTAAAGGATCAGAAGCTAAAAATAGCATCCGAGAGAAGCAAGAGATCCAGGTCCTGAGGGATGTCTGCCCTGGAAGGTGTAGGCGGGATGCAGATGCCCATCCAGTCACCACCCGTCCGACCCCTCTGCCCACAGGTCTGCTCCCCTGGTTGAGCAGCACTTAGTAGGGATGACCCAGGGCACCTGGGCTGCAGGTAAACTAAGGAATTCCCCATCGCAGTCAGCCTTTATAGTAAATGACTCAGACTCCAGGGCATGAGCATGCTATCAGAGTACTTTGCTCAGTTCGTAGATTTCTCACCCAGATCCTGCAGAGCCCACTTAGAGCTTGGGGCCCTGGTCCCAGAGGGCCCACGGTTTGGAGTAGGCCTGTGATACTGTCTCTTGGGTTTTTACCTTATTTTTTTTCACATTTTTAATATCTATTTACTAAAAGCAATTATAAGGCCTCAAACATTCCCTTTTCGGGTGACTTCATGGCGAACATCCTCTGTGTTATTTTGCATAATTCACCTACATCGTTTTGTTAAAGATGTGTTCTTCTCAAAGTCAGTGTGAGTCAGCAGGTTCATTCTATGAACCCGCCCAACATTTGGTCCATTCACAAAACACACTGCTCAGTGCTACTTATCGCACAGATGCCCATACCTGCTTTTTCTCCACCTCTTTGCCGCGCCAGGCCCTTCCTCCTTATCCTAATCACCTGTGCCTCTCATCTCTTGGAAAACACATTTGCTACCCTTCAACTTCCCTTCACTGTCTCCACAGCTCATCCTAAAAAGCCCCACCATATTCCCCACCCTGTTGCAACCAGATTGCACATGTAAAGGGTTTTGAGGTGATCCCTACAGTCTTTGGGGCTCCACAGGCATTCTGATCATGAACAGGAGTTTTCTCCTATGCCCTCACCTTTGCTGTGCTGCCTCAAGCCACAGAAACTCCCCTCCCAGAGCTGGACCTGGCCCAACCCGCATGGCAGCAGGAACAGGTCCTCACCATGTCTTCTGAAGAAAATTCTAGGACAATACTGCATCTTCAAAAACAATTGCTATTTCCTCCAGCTTAGATATTGACTTATAGTCTAGAGTTTAACTTTTCATATAAAAATATATTAAACTAAATTTACTACATCAGATGTTTTTGGAGTCCCTACATGTTGGGCAGGATGTGAAATCCTGGAGCGCAGAGACAAGTTGAGATCCCGTCCATGTTGCTTCTCATGCAGAACATAGAGGCACATGCCAGTGGGAAACTCCTCCACGATCAACAAAACGGAGGGAAGTGCTGCCTGTGCAAGCCAGGCCGGGGTCACTGGTGACAGCATGTCACTCCAGCCCCGACGGCCAGGTCGGCTTCTCAGAAAGGGCTTCACCAGGTGGACCGAGGGAAAGGCACCGAGTCAAGAAGAACAGCCTGTAAAGAAGTCCCCTTTCACCACATCCTCTCCAACACTGTCCTCTGCTCTCTTTGGGACCATAGCCATTCTGACAGGGGTGAGATGATACCTCACTGTGGGTTTGATTTACATCTTCATGATGATTAGTGACATTGACCTTCTCTGTGCACTGTTGGCAGGATTGTAAATTGGTGAGGACACTATGGAAAACCCTATGGTGTTTCCTCAAAAAGTTAAAAATAGAGACATCATATGACCCAGCAATTTCATGCACTGGGCCTCTAGGTTACTAAAAACAATGATGAGGCCCCAAACATTCCCTTTTCATGTGACCTCATGGCAAACGTCCTCTGTGTTATTTTGCATAATTCACCTACATCGTTTTTTTAAAGATGTGTTCTTCTCAAAGTCAGTGTGAGTCAGCAGGTTCATTCTACCCACCCACCCAATGTTGGTCCATTCACAAAACACACTGAGTATTTACCTGAAGAATACAAAAACACTAATAGACATCCCTATGTTCATTGCAGCATTATGTACAATAGCCAACATATAGAAGTTGCCTGGGTGTCCACAATAAATGAGTGCCTAAAGAAGCTATGGTACATGTGTACCATGGAATATTATGCAGCAATAAAAAGAATGGAATCTTGCCATTTGTGACAACCTGGGTGGACCTAATGCTAAGTGAAATAATTCAAAGAAAAATACCACATGATTGCATTACAGTAGGTTCTGAAACACAAAACAGAACAGAAAGAGACTCATAGATACAGAGAACAAACTGATGACTACCACAGGGGAGGAAGGTGGGCAATGTGTGGGAAAGGTGAAGGGAGTAAGAAGCACAGACTTCCATTTATAAAGCAAGTGATGAGGGTGCAGTGTACAACATAGGGAATATAGCAATAATATCATAATAACCTTGTACGGTGTCACACTAGACTTCTCTTTGTGATCACCTGGTAAGCTATCTAAACACTGAATCACCATGTTGTAGTATGTTGCATTGATATAATATTATATGTCAACTATATGTTACTATAATACAATATTGTGACATGATACTAATAATATTGAAACTAATATAATAATGCACATCAACTATATGTAAAAAGAGTATGTGAAATGGAGAATTAGTACACAAATAGAGGAAGAGAGAGAAGTCTGGGGACTGTGAGTTGGGTGTGAAGAATGTGAAACAGCACCAGCCCTGTGAAAATGGTGGGAATGATTTCTAGGAACAAGGGTTATTTTTAATCCCTCTGTGTCCATATTCTATTGTTCTGATGAATTATCCATTTAATAGCTTCCTAAGCAATCATTTTGGAAAGTTATACCAATAAAATACTATAGTCTTTAAATTTTCCCCAATTTAAGGCCTCATTACCTCCTGTAATAAGGATACAGTGGCATTCCTAGCCCCGTACTGTACTTAAGAGGCAGAACTCATTTAATGAGGAAAACGCCTTTCAAATCATGAGATTTCTAATGTTTCCAGTGTTTCATTTCTAATGTTAATAAGACCAGAAGTGTAACTGACTTTTTAACCTGAATGTGGTAAAATTCAAAATGTAAACTCCATGAATAAACTTATATTGTATCTTTTTGTGTATGTGTTTCATTTTTATTTCTTTAACTTCTATATATTCTTGATAATATTATCCTGTGAGAACGTGTAATAGAAAGATATATGACCTGAAGGAGTTATGCCATTTGGGCATTATTTAAAATAATGAAATCTCAAGGCATGAGCTAAGCAATAAAAGGTGATCTTTCCACTGGCGTAGGCTGTATTGATAATAATCCTAGTTGTATGATATTTTATAATTCAATGTTGTGCTTTCTCTTGTCTTTGTGGTGAGAGCATGAAAGGGACCTTGCTTTGTTATTGTTGCTGTTATTAATAATGGGAAGAGTTCCAATTTATTGAACACTTCTAAGTATACAGCAGACATGGTGACATTGTCCATCAGCCACGCCATCTGATGTGCCAGTCACCCTCTGAGATGGTGATTCTAGTCATTGCCATTTTACAGACAAGGAAATGAGACGTCAAGGACAGCCACCTCTCCACGGCCACTCCACCCCCAGGTCTGGGCAAGATCCCATCTCAGATCTCCCAGACGCCACAGGTAACGTCTCCAAATTAATCAGAGCCCTTAAAAGGCATGAATTTCTCTCTAAGTGATTACAAGCTAAGCAATTTTAGGGAAATAAGAATTTATCTGATCTCTTGAGACCTTGAGCAAAGGAGATGTTGTTGTTTCTTCTCTGAAAATGGCAGCTCTTGCGTTAGGAAAAGAACAGCAAAGTTTTACCTTGTATTTGAATGAGCAAACTGACTACAGACCCTCCGAAGTCCCATTCTGTGTCTCATCGGTGATTCACTGGATTGCTGGCCCCCTGGTTTATTAAACAAAACACTTGCTGACCAAATACCAGTTAAACTTCTATGCTCTCCAAGTCCCTGATCCAGGTCCTATCCTCAGCCCGAGCCAGTCAGCAACCCTCCTGAGCACCAGGCATGGACATCTCGGGATCTACCCCCTCATATCACTGCTGCTCAGGCACCTCCCACACTGTGCCCTCCAGCCCTGCTCCTCCTCACAGAGGAGGCCCTCTGCCTGGTCCTGAAACACTTGGAGATCTTAAGGCCAGAGCAGTCTCCCTGTCACAGGACCCACATTGCAATGTCCTTTCCTGCCCCTGCTATAATTCTTCCCAATACCCATCTCCTTGCTAAGCCCATCTTTGTCATTAGTGGACACTGATCTTTATGAGCACGGATTAACTGATGCGCAACTCTTTCCATTTTTATTGAGCAAACTGCTTCCTTGTTCAGGTGGAAGGATATCTGTTCTACCAGGTGACGCCCCACACACAGAAGCCCACCGTCCCTCCTTCCAAGTGGCCACTGGCCTTCATGTCATAGTTTTGTGAGATGCATGAACACCTCCTGTAATGGCAACAGGTTCTCTGAGGAGAAGGTAATGGAGCAGGCGGTCTGATGCCCTCCTGTGCGGTGAGCGCCACACAATTAAATAACCCAGCATCCCCGCTTTCTCTCCAAGTGCTCACCAGAGTAGATGTGAGGGACAACGAGGCTCAGAGGCTGTCACTCGGAGCATAGGGGCGGAATGCAAGTGATGGGACAGATGACACGTGGGGGCTACCTGTACCCACAGAGAGAGCGCCCCGCGTGAGCGTGCAGGCACGCTGCTCCTGCTCATCTGTGTTAGTGAAAGGGGTCAGAGATGCGGATCAATCAATGTATCTGACTATTCTAAAATAATTACTATTGATCTACTGGGGACTGGAATTCTTGCCTTTATATTTGAATATCGATATAGATGACACCCTGGAAATCCAGTCTTTGAAGTAAAGTGATGATGACACCTTCTAAAAATACCCAACTGAAGCAGCCTAACAAACGCTCTGGGTTCCGAATCTTAATTCACCTGCGTTGTCTCTCCACCCAGCAGAATGGACCACCTCCTAGAACTGGCTGAAACTTTACTAATATAGTTATGGTTCCTGCTGGAAACTCATGGCTCACCAAAATGGGACACTTTGAGGGATTTTTCATAAGGGACTGTCCCCGAAGGTAGGGGAAAACAGGGCCACCTCCGTGTCAGGCTAGCAGGAATGGGTGCAATTAGTACTTCTAGGACCACAAAGTCCGCTAAAGGAGGAGCTCACGGGACCCTGTGAGGAGCAATGCGGGGGGGGGGGGGGGGGGGAGGTGTCACCCTGCAGGATTATGGTTGTCAGTGAAGGGGTTCGGTCCACTTGTTCCCACAGGAGGAAGCTGAGGAGCAGGGCCTTGATGCCACCTCCTCCATGCTCAGGTCCCCATCTGCTCAATCTCTAGAGGACCAGTTAGTTCACTCAGGAAGCCCATCTGGATGGCGTGCGGACGTGGGTCTTCAGGTGCGGCAGTCTAGCAGGCAGTGAGAAACACTGAAATAGGGAATTCACACTTTGGTTTCCTAATTATCCCTTCTTTATAACTTTTTTTTTTCTAAATAAAGCTCAGGGAAGCCCAGAAAGTGGCTAAAATGTAGGCCGAGGCGTGAGGACACAGAGTGGAGTAGGTCCAGGCCTCAGCGAACATCCCTGTGGGCTGAGGAGGCGGCAGAGAAGGGGTGTCCATGACTGGTGCGGAAAGCCACGTGGTGCAATGGCACTGCCTTCTCAGAGATCGGTGAGCACTGCTGTTTCCTTTCCCTGTCAGGACAGGTTCTGGGTGGGAAAGATGATTTGGGTTGTCAGGCTGGAGGAGCTGGTCAGAGCCGGAGCTTGGGGGGCACTGGCCCCCTGAGGAGGTGCAGGATGGGAGAAGGTGCCTTCAGGGCAAAAGCAGGGCAGCAGCGTGTGACCCAGGAGGGGAGAGAGCCAAAGATCAGAAGTCAGTGGGCGAAGCACTTTCAGTCTTAGAATACTTTCCCACAAGACATTTCCCGTAAGAGGCGTTTTGACACCTCTAGATGCGCTAGTTTCCAAAATAGCATGTGGGAGATATACTCAGGCCTCTTCCATCCTGTTTATTGACATTCTTCTACACGAGTGTCCAGAGCAGAGCACAGAAGGTCCAGGAAACCTCCTCTCCTTTGGCTCAGGAGTACCCACACTGCGAGGGGCTCTAGAGCAAGGGGAGCCTGCTGTCCGCATTTGCAGGGGAGCCAGATCCAGACCGCACATCCCCTCACCTGTCACTTTAATCTACCTGATGGGGAGTTCACTGCGGCTCTGGAGACAGTATTTCCTGCTGCCACCGCGTGAATGAGCTAATTGTGTTTTAAGTAGTCCACCTTAAAAAGCATTTTCTTTCTTCCTGTGAAAGGAACTGTGATTTATCAATTTTCCTTTCTATTATTTGCTATAGACTTTCTCTAGCATCTTCCCCATAAATCACATGTCTATTGAAACTAGTCCCAAGATCACAGTGTGGTTAGTGTAGATTGTGGGCTGCCTGTGAAGAGGAACGCATTTAACAAATCCAGGAGGCACTGGACGGGCCCTTCCTGAGGGCCCCAGGGTGGCATCCCTCCCCTAAGAGGTGATGCGACGCGCAGGAGGCACTTAAGAAAGATTGCCCGGAGATGCCACATAGAACTAAATTAGCCAAGGAAACTTAATTATCTTGCATCCAGCTTTTCTGGTCTGTATCCCAATTGAACAGACAAAACTCAGCATTTTCATCAGGGTTCTACCCTAGACTCAGGATGTTTCTTTTCTTCATCATCTCTCCAGAAGTGTACTGGTCATGTTTTTCTTTTCTTTAGATTTAGAAAGAGTGTTACACCACCTTTATTAAAATATAAATATCTATGTTCTCCCTTATTTTTTTAAAGCAGCCAATTTTGACTTTTTTTTAACCTTAAAAATGGGAACAAAGACATTTAAAAGAAATCAATGATACAGTGTAAGCAACTCACTCTGATACATATATAAATGCTGCAGAATGCTCTGTAGTATTGCCTCATTTATTTCCTCCACAAACACACCCCACAGGTATGTGTCATAATATAGACAGGAGAAAACATTCCTCAGGTCAAGGGTGTAAATCTCATCAAGGTGCAGAAAACATGGCTAAAGTCATTTCTGGAAAACACACCCATGAGAAAGGTGATTCAAGAGAAGGAATACTCCTATGTGATTATAAATCCACTAGTCTATAATATTTTCAAACTAGAGGCCCAGTGCATGGGATTTGTGCACTGATTGGGGGTGTGGCCTGCAGGGATCAGCCGATGTAGGAGTGCCGCTCATCCCGGTCAGCCAAGCGGCTGTGAACCCACCCTTTGAGTGGCTGCTCCCTGGTCTGGCATCTTCCATGGAGCCAGAGCATTCACCTCTCCAGGGCACCCAGTTGAGCTGGGCCCAGGGACAATAGCACTGAGAGGCAGTGGAGAAGGCCTCAGTCCCGCGGTGGCCACGAACCCACCTTCTAGCCTCCAGGGTCAGCTCTGCAAGTCCGGTGGTGGTGCTGTGCGGCCTGTGGGCATCTGGAGGAGGCAGCAGGGAGTGAGGAGAAGGAGACTGGGGCGAGGAGGCGACAACAGCCCGGGGTTCCTGCCTGTCGGCCCGGGGTTCACAGTGGGAGCAGCCGCTCATTCTGGTCAGCTGAGTGGTGCTCCCACTGTGGTAGCACACTGACCACCAGGGGGCAGCTCCTGTGTTGAGCATCTGCCCTGGTGGTCAGTGCGTATCATAGCGACTGGATGATTGGTCATTCTGGTCGTTCCGCCATTTGGTCGCTGGGCTTTTATTATATAGGATCTTAAGCTTCACTTACACGGCAGGGGAAGAGATCCAACCAAATTTGCCTTTCACTCTTGCTTGCTCTCTTTTCCCTGACTTCTTTGCTCAACTTTAAAGTTGGTAGAATGTTAGATTTTTAACCATGTTGCTTGTAAGGTAAAGAAAAGAAAAGCCAATTTATTGCGAAATTATCTATAGCAGCCTCTTTTCCATTTTAGTTCACTATGTTTTCACAGTGATGAGAGGATGTGGGCAGACAACAAGTAAGTTTTATGTTGGAAGGGTCCATGGTAAATATTCAGGAAAGAGCCAGCAAACTCAGACCAGGCTCACAGACTTTGGGATGCAGTTTTGTCCAGTCTCCTGAGATACAGAGCCAGGATGGCATGCCTTCAATTCCTCATGGTTCCTGGCTTTTTACTGTTAGTCACATTTATGATTTAAAACTTTTAAGTTATGATGGACACCATGACAAAAGACCCAGTGACAATGGAGGCTAAGGGCAGAAAACAAGCTACACTTGGGAAATGTGTCGACCTCTTAATTAGCCAGTGTAATAACGGAAAGACTGCAATATAGATTGATGCATTGATCACTTACAAAAAAATACTAATTTAAGTGGTTACAGAATGTTGATTAAGAAGACTATCACTAAACTCAATCTTTCTTTTTTAAGCTTCATGTTGTTTTAAAATCTGTAATTCACTTTTTATATGTCATATAGTTAAGACAGTTTGTGGAGACTATTACATAAAATAATAACCCTTTAGATCACATTTCTCTAGTTTTGTTGTACTGAGAAAATCAAATATAAGCAAAAAAAGGTTGTTAAATAGAAAAATACAGCAAATAATTTGTTTAGTAATCCACGTATTATAGTCATTCTTGCAAAGCTTGGTGCATAGCGCTGACAGTTTTATCTTAAAAACATGTGTAGATAGACAGATACACACCCTGTTTGTAGTTTTATAGACTTATTGCATAGTCAACTCATTGTTGTGTTAGCCTCCATGTATATATTTTACATATTTCACACACACACACAGACACACATCACCAAACGCTGCTCTGTGTTGATCTTCAAATGCAGTATTTATCTGCCTGCAGACCTGACTAGATGCTCGCCATATCATTACTAGCTCAGGGGGAATCGTTCAAACCAATGCAATTTACTCAATATTGGTCAGTTTGACTCCTGACCCTGGTCCCTTGGCAGCGTATCCTTGGCAACCCTCGCCGTGTGTTAAGTCAAGATGTGCTCATTGGTCTCATCTGTGACAGCTTGCTAAAGGCTTCTCAACATAGCCTGGTCTTTTCACAGAAAATCAGAAATCCAATAATATGCTATATTCTGATCAGACAGCTATGAACACCATGAAAGCCACAACCGTGGGGGTGTTTTCCAGGAGTGGCACGGGAGCCCCCAGCCCTTAGGTTAGCTTCTTACATGTATCTTTCATGGAGTGATTTTCTTTGTTGTTTCATTTTGGGGGGAGGGGAAGGAGTTAAGAGAATGTTTTATCACCTGTTTATGGGGTCAGTTCATTGGAAATGTCTGAGCTGACCAAAAACTGGGAAAATAAACCAGAAAATGTTGTGGAAACTACCTCTCAGAAAATTACAGAACATTTTAATTTTTGCATTTTAACTAAGCTGAGTTACAGAGAAGGCACACTTTGTCTGCATGTCTAACTCAGAAACAGCGCAAATGGCAGATCTGCAAATATAGATGCAATGCCGGAATCACAGAGAAAATTCTGAAAACACCATTTATACAGAGGCCATTGTTGCCAAATAAAACCCCAACTCAGTATGATCCATTTGTAGTTGCAACACAGTTCCTAGCAACCTCGGAGAGATTAGAGATGATGAATTATTATAAAATGAATAGCTTGATCTGCACTTACAGAAAATGGCTAATTGCCTCACACATATGCCCCAAATTTCATGTGAAAGAAACCTCACTTAGCTGCCGTTAAAAATTATTTTAATTTTATGCTTGATTTCCTTTTTTTGAGACTTAGAAGTAGCTGTGTTCATTTTCATGTGAAACAACATAGCCTGGAAGAGTGTCTCCGAGGCCTGATTAACAAAGTGACACATTATTTCCAGGCATAGAAGCAAAATGGTTACCAAATACACTCCAGCAACATGTCCCCACCAAAAAGCTGAACACCTGCCAGCCAGCTGAGAGTTCTTACCGGAGTTTTCTAGAAAAAAGAACTGTGACCGAGAGATCCTCGCCATCAATGTCCATCATGTTGATCTGGGGGCTGTTTCATCTGCGCTTGGAGAGTCTAGGTAATATTGAGCTGTTGTGAAATCCCAGCATTTTGACTTTCTTCGGTGGGACACACAACGCTTCCATATTTTTGGAAGGGATCGAGTTACTTTGAGAGCAAACTAGTCATGAAAAATTACATAGTCTCTGTAAAATTGCAGAAATTGTACGTAAAATATGAGTTTTTGAGAAACTCACATGCACATTAGCAACTGCGCCTAGTGAGTGGGTAATTCATTTTTTACAAGGTAAATGGCCCTCTTGTATAGCTGGTTTGGGGCCCCTTGTATGGCTGGTCTGGGCACCGTAGCTACCTCTGCGGGAGGTGAGTTACTGGGACACCAGTGGTGGAGCTTGTAGAGAGCTGCATCCGAGGGATGGTATCCATCTCCTAGAGCAGAGGTTTCAAGCTGTTACGTGGGGGCGGAACTCCTTCTGATAAGATGGTTTGCGATGTGAAATAGCCACGGTGGTGTGGGAGCAGGTCCCAGGCAGCACCCACTGATGGAGGCTCCTGAGCAGCCGCTGTGGCCTGGCTGGGGGTCCCCCATTTTACCAAAAAGTCCAGGGTGGCAAAGGACATGGTCAGTGTAAGTGGAGAGAATAACTGACCGGGGACCAGAGGTCAGCAATCCCTCCGGGACCAGGAGCAGTCTCCTGACTGAACAGGGCCATGCATTTCCCGTGTGGAGGAAACTTACCCTTGAGGAGAGAAAGCTCTCAGTCTTGGCCCAACTCAAACAGGAGTTTTCAATTCTACAACCCAAAAGGGATCTACATTTCAAATCGTCCTGGCCTTTGAAATATGTGTTTGATCTTTAAAAATACAATCATTTAGAAAGTTGTTTACTTTCCATTTTATTCCCCATTTTGAGCCAACTTCATGATTTTTATCTAGTGCAAATTGTATTTTTTCCTATTTCAATTTACTCTTTGTTATTGAAACTGGTCATGTCTGCCCAAAGGCACCGTTTATAGTTTCTTTCTCATCATGTGGTGGTGGGTTCTCCTGGCTCATAGGAGGCCTCTTGCATCCCTCAACCTGGGTTCAAGTTCTCCCTGTGTCTCTGGAGATCTGGGCTGTTACAGCACAGCCTCCTCTCATCTCCATGTGCAGACACCGACCCACTTCACTGACCTATGGAGGATCACACAGCATACACTCACGATGCTTTTGTTTTCAGGTACCTCCAGGCAATTTTCATGTCTGAGGATTTTTTATTTGGTGCTTGTAAGCATTTTTTTCAGTAAGCCTTTTGCTTTAAAAAAAAAAAAGTCATACTTTCATTTTACACATTTTTGTTACCTTTTATTATTAAATGACCACTTAAAATGTACTTTGGAGTTGTATTGTTAAAACATCACTT
Organism: Corynorhinus townsendii; assembly: GCA_026230045.1. NCBI lineage: Eukaryota > Metazoa > Chordata > Mammalia > Chiroptera > Vespertilionidae > Corynorhinus > Corynorhinus townsendii. The sequence continues at coordinate 41,755,549 of JAPDVU010000007.1, read as the reverse complement.
TTTGAAAAAAAGATGCCAATTCTAATATAAGGAAAATGTTAGCTACATACATTAATATTTACCCTTAGGTCAAATACATCAAGTGTTTATGATCAAGAGCCACATCATGTGATCTGAGGGAAGACATGCTCTTTCACACAACTTAGCAGCTATTTTCTAAATAATATTAATTCAAGCGGAAATAATTCTCTTTTGGTTTTATTCCCAGACCATACACTGACCCACGTCTTGGGAAAATATAAATTCTGTGATGATAGTGATTGATCATGAAAACAGGGATGGGTGGAATCCAGTTAAAAGGGAACCTTAGGCCTCCTTCCACATTCCCTGTCTCTTTGTTCCAGAGACCAGGGCAGGATGTGCCAAGCGTCCCTTGTGATGCTCTGAGGTGAACAGATACTAAGGGGGAGGGGCGATTACAAACTAAGAGGCAGGATTGGCCAGAGCCACCCAGGTTGAGATCCTTCTGGGATGGAGAACTGAAGGCAAGCAGGTAGATTTCATGTCATTGTCGAAATAAAGCCTCTTTATCCTTTAAGAGTAAAATCATCCTTTGTAAATAGCAATGGCTTTGGTTTACTTGAGTCATAGTGTACTTCAAAAATAGATTACACACTTTGTATACTGAGTGTGTTTGCCAGGCTGAGCCTGTGCCCTGCAGCACTGATGTCTTAGAGCTCCACTCAGCCTGCCTTGCCTCAGCCCCATCATCCAGTTTCATCATCTGTGCACCAGCCCACTGGACCGGCTTTCACACCAGACCCTTCATGGCGCAGAGCTGACCTTTTCTGTTTAGAACCTTCTCTGAGAGTAACTGATATTGCATTCAAACTTTAAAACCACGTAATAAATGGGTTAAAGTTATATATATATAATTTTATATATATAGGGTTTTTTATATATATAATTATATATATATATATATATATATATAAAACCCTAAGCGACCATTAGGGCAGAAAGACCGAATGACCAGAACCACTGGTCACTATGACGTGCACTGACCACCTCATTCGCCTGATCAGGGCCTGCTAGCCAACCTCCCAGTCCCACCCCCTGGCCAGCAGACATCTATTGCCCAATGGGGAACTGGGAACCGGGGGTGAATGGCGGTGGACGTGGGTGGCACCAGGCCAAGGCGGGTGTGGGCAGACGGGGCCAGATGCTGGCAGCCAGGGGAAGGAAGGCCCTGGCCGGCCAACCTCCCAGTCCCTGAAGGCTTTTGAAAAACCTCTTTCTGAGGAGGCTTTCCTTTTCCCCCCCAGCAGCGCGAAATTCAAAGACACTAGCTGCGGAGCAACCCAATCTCTCCCCGCACCCAGTCAGATCGAGTCTGGCATGCAGTGGGGTGGAACACCCAGAGCCGCTACCCGCAGGCAGGAAGATGGCGGGGGTGGGGCGTGGACGCAGAGGCTCGGAGCTGGACCACCCACCCTCCAGCACATTCTCCCCCTGGAGGTGTCCAGCTGCAGACCTCCAACCCCATTAATTGGATCAGTGGTGGAGTCAAAAGCAAGCCAGGAGGGTGAGGAAATGAGACTTGGGGCAAGTACCACGGGTGCAGTCCCCGTGACCTTTCCCTCCCAGGATAATGCTGCGCTCCCTAACCTCCAACGCGCCAAGAGATAAATGTGGATTTGCAAAGGCAGGCCCCTGAGGAGCTTCAGCTGGGGGGACGAGAGGGGTTACTCACTTCTGACACCCCACCCTTTGCTTTAAGGCTGCATTTTCCTCCCCTAACACATGTTGCTTGAAGTACATGGGGGGTTGTGTTTATACATGTGATAAATGTGGAGAAAGCAAAGTTTTGTGCTTTAGATCAAAAGAGTCTGGAGTCTTCGGGGGTCTCTCTCGCACACACACATACACACACACTCCTCCCTCCCCTCTTCCCTGGCCTGGCGAATCTTCACACAGAAAGTTAACCCTAGCTCCTCAGAACCACCCTCGCTGGAGTGACCTGTTTTGTTTTGTTTTGTTTTTCTCTCACAAGGTTTTTTTTCTAACCTCTAAACCAGCAGTCAGATATCCCGCAAGGGGCCCCGGATTGCGAGAGGGTGCAGGCTGGGCTGAGGGATCCAGCACCCCCCCCCCGTGCACAAATTTCATGCACCAGGCCTCTAGTAATTGATAAAATATTTAATTTAGAATATGTGATATTGACATTTATGATCAAATCACCATGAACTTTTTGAGAAACATAAGTTCATATATCAACATTTTGAGATACTGATCATTTTATTCTATGTTTAAAATATTTCTAATGGACACATTTTAATTTTCAAAAGCTTATAATGCATTCAATTACATTTCTATCTGTGGGCTTAATGATTTTATGTGTCCTGTTGTTTTGTGCACCCCTATATTATTATTTTTTTAAATATATTTTTATTGATTTCAGAGAAAAAGGGAGTGGGAGGGAGAGAGAGAAACATCAATGATGAGAGAGAATCATGGACTGGCTGCCTCCTGCACGTACCCTACTGGGGATCAAGCCCACAACCCAGGCATGTGCTCTGACTGGGAATCAAACCCTGACCTCCTGGTTCATAGGTAAACGCTCAACAACTGAGCCATGCCGGCTGGGCACACCTATATTATTAATAGAGGTGGGATTTTGTATATAAACACATGATTTCTTAAGATATTCAGATCCTTTCTTATCATGGAAATGATGGGTGTTCAAAGATAATAAAATTAAATTAATGAGGAGGGAACTTGCATTAGAAAATGAACTTTTCTGTTTGTACTTTTCTGTCCATCATCCTTCTGCTTCATAAACACCCCTGGGGAGCCTGAATGTGGTATGTGTGGAGGGTTCTCCAGCTCAGACGCCCTCCCTCGGGACGCGGGTGTGAGTGGGTGACCCCTGGGAGCAACTCAGCCGCTTGGACTCCAATCACAGTGGCCCTACAAGAAGGATTCACCACGGTCAGACCTGTATATTATTCAAGAAAAGCAGAATATCCATAAATCCATGTCAGAATATCCCCATTTTTAAATGTTAACTGAATTTTTTAAACATTATATAAGCCAAACCAAGCCCTTCCTCTGAGGGCTGAGGCATTAGGGGTGTGCCCTCTGATACAAGCAGTGGTCAGAATCTCAGTTTCAGGCTAAGCTCTGCTCCCCATAACTGATCCCTTAAAATGGGACGCAGCTGCAAGTCACCAGGACTGCGGGCAGGCCTTTTAGCCCTAAAGCTTAGACGACAGGTGTTCTCATTGAGGAGCTGATCCATTTGTGAAGAACAGTTACAGACATCACAAAAACATTTTACCTTAGGTTGAAAAACTTAAAGAAGAAAGCAGAATATAGCAAAGAATTAAACTTCAAGCAGTGGAGACAGGGAGAATTTTACCAGGGGATGAGGAAGGGGGAGGGCACTTCCCTCAAGACCTGATGGGTACAAGGAAAAGAGGACCCGCCATGAGACACACACCCCTTCTTTGAGAGAAGGCGTCACAAGCCAAAATGTTATGTATAATTTGTTATTCACATGTGGACTTATATAAGGGTGCTTAGATTACCTAGATCAGTGGTCGGCAAACTCATTAATCAACAGAGTGGCAGACCGTCTCTCTCGAGCCGCATGTGGCTTGCAAGCCACAGTTTGCCGACCACTGACCTAGATGATTCAGAATCTGTATGTGTTTCAACATATCTTCTTGACAATCTTATCACGTACCTGGTAACAAGGCATCTCTTTAGGTATTGTTAGGTAATCGCAGTATAGTTGTCTGTGTCTATGAGTTTTGTTTTCTTTACTTACTAGTAATCCCTTCACATTTTCACAGTATGATGATTACCAAAGGGAAAGGGGGTGGGAGAGGCAGAAGAGGGTAACAGGGGATAAATGGTGATGGAAGGAGACTTGACTTGGGGTGCTGAACATACAATACAATATACAGGTGATGCTTTGTAGAATTGTACACCTGAAACCTATAAAATTTTATTAACCAATGTCACCCCAAAAATTCAATTTAAAAAAAGAAGAAGAAAGAAGAGCCTCCTAATGGCTTGTTAGGTACACAATCCCCTTGCACCCTGTTTGCTTAAAATTGTAGCCATCCTATATAATAAAGAGGTAATATGCAAATTGACCCTCACACTCTTGTGTCACAAGATGGCTGCCCCCACGTCACCACAAGATGGCCACACCCCACATCATCACAAGATGGCTGCTACAAGATGGCCACCCCCACGCTGCCACAAGATGGCCACCACAAAGGTGGCCGCCCCACATCATCACAAGCTGGATGCCCCCATGTTGTCACAATATGGCCGTCTCCACGTCATCACAAGATGGCTGCCTCCCCATTGTTACAAGATGGCCAGCAGGGGAGGGCAGTTTAAGGCAACCAGGCCTGCAGGGGAGGTCAATTGGGGGTGATCGGGCCAGCAGGGGAACAGTTAGATGTCAATCAGGCCGGCAGGGGAGTGGTTAGGGGGCTATCAGACAGCCAGGCAGGCAAGTGGTTAGAAGCCAGCAGTGCCGGATTGTGAGGGGGATGTCTGACTGCTGGTTTAGGCTCGATCCCTGAGATCGGGACTAGTCAGGCAGTGGGACATCCCCAGAGGGGTCTCAGATTGGAGTGGGTTCAGACTGGGCTGAGGGACACACGCCTTCAGTGAACAAATTTCATGCACCGGGCCTCTAATAAAGAATAAAGAAGTAGAAATGCCCCATCCTTTTCCATGGCTTAAAATGAACTTAACTAAGAATTGTGTAGTCAACACTTACAAATTATTGAATACTTATATTTCATTCAATTGATTTTTAGAATTGTGATCTAACTAAAAATTGTTCAAATTTATTTTATATATATCTGAATTTGGTGAGTGTTTATTAGTGTCATGGTCTCAATTTTTTTAATTGATGACAAAAAGTGAATATAATGGTCATTGGGATAATATAATGCAACATAGTATTATGTATTTTAATATAGAATATTAGAATATAAGTTCTACAGCTAATAAACACATTTAATATGTATTTATGACTGTACAGAAATTAATTGAATATTTTATAAAGTATGCTAAGATTATATGCACATTTATATGGATACATACTTTTATATTATGCATACAGTTGAAAGCAAGCCCAAAAACCTATAACAGATACAATATATTTGCATTGTTTTAGCCAAAAAAAAATACTAACAGGCTGCTACTTCAGTTGATTCTTTGTTCAGTACTGTCCAAGTGAATTCACGATAAAATAAGATTGCTTTTAACAATTCTAACTTGTCTAAGAAGATTGAACTGGGGAGATTACCTTTTCATCAACACACACACATTTTCTCTGTCGGCCATCCAGACACACACACAAAAACAAACTTGTAATGAGCGGGCACTTTATCAAGCGCATTCTCCATCCTTCATTAAACGACAGAAAATTGCTCTTTGCCGGGACTGTCAATGCAGGCTGCCCTCCCAGAGCCCATTTGTTTCACATGCGAGCACCAAATAGTGCAGGGATCTGCAGGTTTTAAGTGACAAATTGTGCCCGAGTTTGCGTTGCTCTTTGAGTTGTGTTTTGCTTGGGCTCATTTTAAATTTGTTGTGTATGATTTTTACCAAGAGGGGCCCTTGGGTGACCCATGAGCACCTGTGAGCCTCATCGCCCTGCAGCATCTGCTGCACCTGGCCCTGTGGTCCTTGTCCTCTGGCGACAGGCACTTAGAAGGCTCTTTACCCCCAAAAAAGATCTCAGGCAGCAGGGAGATGTGCGCTTAGTACAGACCAAAAGCACAAAAAACGGCACGCGTGTTCTTTCACTGCGTTGCTTCTGTTTTTCATGACATCTTATTGAATTTGTCACCTGTTTTCACTGCCCTTACCGGTAACGGCGGTGAAGAATTTTTGTTTTCAAATGGGTTAAAAACTTAACAATTTGTCCGCCTCTCAGAGAACAAGTCTTCTGGAGTTTTCAGATAAGGAAGAACTTAGAAATAAGAGGGGCAGTGTTGCTATCAGGGCCACACTTGGATGTGTTGGGTTGAATCAATGTAAATTAATGAGCTTGGCTGGGCAGCATGGAGGGTGTGATGCATGGGGCCGGGCCTGTTTGAGCACGCATTATTTATTCATACCGAAGATTAACCACACGATATCCTGGGTGAAATTCCATCACCGTGGTGAATGAATAGGTGCAACTTTAAGTTTATGGGGGGTTTGCACTGAAGAGAAACAATAGTTTCCCATGAATACACCAGAGCCACCGCCATGCGAGCCACTCTCTGAATGCCATCCAAACAAATAGGACCGGCCCCAGACCAGCCTGCAGCAGGCCATGCCCTGTAATCGCCATTTACATAGCAGAGAATCATTAATTTCTAATTCACCGATTACTCATTCTCTTTAGTATGCTATGTAGATGTCTGTTTGGGGCGGTGAAATAAATGTGCCTTCATGTTGCTTTAGTGACCTGCCCTTTTGTGATATTTTTGATGCTTTTTGGACCTTAACAGACTACTTCCTACTTATGGCAAGCTTAGGGCTCCTGCTTAGATATGATTTATGATGCTACATTAACCCTTCATTGACCTAGAAATGCCCTAATATTAAAACAGTTTGACACATAGAAAATCAAAAGCCTTTTTATTGAAAGTTCCATTGTCCGCATCATAAGTTTCCTGAATGCGATGCCACAGTCACGCCATCAATTTCCCGCGACTATTGAGCACTGTATTGAAAAACTAATGGACAGAATCCTTTGTCATTTCTGTCCCAGTGGCCAGCAAATAGCTCAGAGAAAGTCCCTGCCTTCACATCACTGCAGGCACTTCTAAATGGCGCAGCCAGGACAGCGCGTTAGTGGTTCAGGAAGGGAGACTCACAGAGGCGACTCGTAGAGGCCCTAGGTTTGCTCACATATGTGCAGAGTTTCGACCTCAGTCTTAATTTTTTGCCATGGAGTTCACTTAAAAGAAATGCAAGAGGAAAATACAACCTTAAAAAAATATTTAGCTGGTTTGTGCATGTAAACTGTTTTGATCCCACACAGGAATATTTTTAGTCACTGAAGTCGTTTTTTCTTCTAATGTTTAAATGTGTATGTATATCCATGTATTTCAACAACTCTGACACATTGGTAAAAATCCCAAGTTTGGTTAGAATAGATTTTTTATTAATGTCTTAGTAACAATACAAGATTGTCTCCATAAGAAGATGGTATTTCACAAGATGGTGACATTTTAAATTACTCTTGTACATCACACACGACATTCATGTGGACATTCGAATATAAATAGATGACGATAGAGAGATGAGCAATTCCAACAACAGCCTTACTCAGGGGTGCCCTATTGCTGCTCGCCTCTGGGGAGCTCCCGGAGATGGCACCACGATGAAACGGCGCTCCCCAGTGAAGCATTTGTACGGTGCTGCATTGTGGAACTCAAGGGTAAGAATCTGGCCGAGACTTCCAAAGGCTGCACCCTGATGGATGCATCACCAGCCATCTCCTGGGCATGTCCCTATGAGTCCCGACTCCTCACCCTCTGTCCCCAGGGAAGCCAAGTTTGCCGTTATGACAATAATTGCTCTTCAAGTCCCATGTTTCTTAGTTTGTTTGCTTTTTAATGATCTTAAAGATGTCTGGGCTCTGGTGGGAAAGGAGGGTGGCAGGTCCCCCTGCTGTCTCTCCATAAGTCCCACGTGCACAGTTTCTCCTTCTCTGCTGCCACCACCATGACTCCCTTTGTCAGGTTTCCACTTAACAACACAGAGCTCACTCCATGTCTTGCCAACATGAGAATGCCCCCGCCTCAGAGGAACTACTATCTCTGGGGAGAGGGTGTAGGATTTCAAGGAGGGATGGGGCTTAAGTATACCTGTAACACTTTACATAATAATGATAATAAAACTAAAATTAAAGTTGATATGGAAAGTATGTTTGTTGATGACTCCTATCACCTAGTCTATTCTAGGATGAACCTTCCTGTTCTTAAATACTGAAATAGCAGTCACACCCCTGAGCCACCCTCCTGGCCACACTCTCAGGAGAGGGTAGTGCCCGCCCAGCAGGAGCTTTGGTGCCACCATGGACATTTAATTGACCATATTTGGCAGCTACATAATAACTATCTTATATTATTGTCTTCATTTTTCTGTTGTCCTACATTTTTCCACAATAATACAAATAAACTTAAATTTGGAAAGGGAAATCTTAGATTTTCAAGACATCTTTCAAACACACCACAGCCCCTAGTGCAGGCATGGTGACCACGAGGGTCCTCACACCTGTTTCACACAGGGTCACTGCATTTCCTGTTACCTCCTACAAGGGGCCCTGCTCACACCGCTGGTGCCCACACAGACCGAACACCTTGGCATGACCTCTCTGTGGCGTATTTCTGGATCTATTACTCAGCTCTGCCCAGCCTAGAGACAGGTCTTCGTGAATCTTACCCCAGGCCAGGGCTGGGGCCACGTGGCTCCTGGCAGTGCGGAGAGCCAGGGCATCAGTGATAGGCACCAACCTTCCTGTGTCGCTCAAGACAGAGCCACCAGCTTCAGAGTGGCCGGGAGGAAGCCTTCCACGTGCCTGCCGGGGACAGTGGGACAGCTGAGTGAGAGGCCATCACAAATTGCGTTTCTTGGAATCCAGGAGTGGAAGGTGGATGGGCTCTGCTGAGCAGGAATGAAGGAGAGATGGGCTGTCCCCAAAGCCAGGCACCCACTTGAAAATAAATCAAGTACACCAAAGAGAGTAATGGGCTTACAGACCATTGAATAAATACCTGACAAAATACATGGTCCATAGGTCAGCATCCAAAAGGTGCCACAGTCCCCCCGGGATGAGGAGACTGGGTGACATGAAAAGTCCATGTGGACCTGCTCCATGAAGATCTCGGGCCACAACTGTGATGCCTGGTTGAGTCCCCGGTGCACCCTCCAGCTTGGACACAGGACGAGTTGCTGGCTCCCAAGGCTCTGGTACAATATGCAAATGGAAGGGTGAAAGAGCACTTTATGACCTCAGGCATGAAATTTAAAATTGGATCCTGTCAAATCATAGGAGCTCAAGTGTAATTCTTTTTGTGCAGATGACAGCGGCTAATTAGCAATACTGGAGAGAGGTGCCCTTCACCTCTGAGGTCACGGGCCAGTGTACTAGCCCTTGTTTATGAGCTTAACACAAAGGGTCATTAAGGTCATTTCACCCCACCCTGAGCTTTGCTTTCTTTGGGGGGTGGGGGGAAGAAGTCTCAGTTTGATTCTAGGAGGGTAAATAAAGCTTTGTGAATAAATGTTTATGAATTGTCTCTCATTATAATACAGCTCCTGCAACCTTTGCATTAGTGTTTACATGCCTTTGAAGATATTTGCATGAGAAGATGAGCAGGTTGGTATTTCACAAAATCCTGCAGACCATCCTTCCCTTGTCTCTTGTTGGGAAGAGAGACAGACAGAATAGGACTGGACAGTCTCAATTCCCCAGCTAGGGTGTCTCTTCAAAAATTAGAGTCTGCAAGTATAATGGCTTCTCTACATATCATCTGGCTAAACTTATTTTTTTTCTGTACTGTACTAAACTGCCTGGGCTATTTTATAAAGGCTCAGGATTTCACTAAGCTCCTGCAATATTGAAAGAATCTATATTCTGAGAATTTGAAAACATGTCAGCCCACCTAAATTACATATTGATCAGGTTTAATTGCATGCCAGCCATCAGTATTAGGTTTGAAAATTCATAAAAGAGAAATAATGTACTCTTTGTGGATGATTACTTCTGGGCATTTAAATGAATTCCATCACTTAACCTGGGCTGCGACAGGTTATTGAGCCTCGCCAGCCAGCCGGTCAGAGACCGATGCAGCCGAGTGGCTGTTTTCCAACCATCAGAGAACAGCAGAGTACAAACAATATAAATTTACATAGATTTTCTTTTAAGGGGAATAGCAAAGTAAAACATTAAAAGTAAACATTCATTTTTCAATGGCTTCCTGAATCACCGCGCTCATTGTCTCCCTATAGAAGCATTCATTTTTAATTCTTTTTGGATCTCAGGCACCTTTTTTATTTCAAGCAGTAATTCACACCTTAATTAATATACAGTAATCAAAGAGATAAGCCAAGATAAATGATTCACAGCTTGGTTTTCTTTGTTAAGGTTAATTTTTATGCAAGTGCATAAAAGGATTTTAATGCTGATTCTTCAGTGGACAAACCATTTAATTTTCATTAAAAAAATACAACACAAAAAATCTCCAAAGTTTTATATTGTCAGTGGTGAATGCTCTTTGAGAGCTATCTTCTCCTGAAGGTCACATTGGCTAAGAAAATTAGTTCATCATTAGTCCTCAGGATGTTCTTACATTTAGAAATTATGTTTGTTGGTATCGGTTGTGTTTTGAGAAATTGTGCTTATGTATGTTTTTCTTTACAGATTATCAATACAAAGTAAAAAGAACCAGTTAAAATCATTGGGCTTACTTGGATAATAGTTTTAGAGCTACATTTTATTTAGACACTTTGAGGTAATAAATATCTGTGAGTATAATTAACTGTCTTTATCTAGGGCTGGTCCTGGAGACGCTGTTTTAGCACCTTCCACATTGTCTTCTTTTAATGTGATGTCTGGTTTTTCCTTGAGAATTATTTGGGTGTGCGAGGTATGTAACAGGACCTGTTTTAAATGGCGGGTTATTGTATGTAGACACCTAGCAGAAGCATCACTTAGTCTCATCCTTGGCACAAACATAGCACAGTGTTTCATTCTTTACGAAGCAAAGGTAATGCTAGGCCGATGAACTCTCCTGACATGTATGACTTCACTGTTTATTTGATGAAATTACAGTTGTGGAGGGCAGAAAACAACAGTTCCCAGGGGCCAAGGGCACAGCTATATCTTGAGTCTTCTCTTAGCTCACAATTGCATCAGGATCCTCCAGGAGAATCAGCTGTCAAATCTAAGAAAACACTACCTTAAATATCGGTGCCTCCATGCCTTGGTCAATGCAGACACAGGTTCTCTCAGCCCACACATTCATCTGATGTTTCCGGAACTTTATTCATGTGGTAGTAGATAGTAGATATGGGTGTTTGTTATTGTTCCATTATATTCTTGAGGAAAAATGAGGGGAGGAGGGGAAAGAGTACCATAGTTGGTGATTCTCAGTAGGAGACCAGCTTCCCCATACATTCCACACATGGAGGTCAATTGATCACGAGATTGGATAAACCAAATTTATTTAAATTTTATCAACATTTTATGAAAGGACAATGGTCTTACTTTGCAGCTTTACTATTTATTATCTAATTAGTTGTGTTGTAGTAGGACAAATCTACCTACACCATGCACTTGAATGCATAACTTTTTCCAAAGACTCTATGAAAATTAAGAGAAAGTTTATAGCCAGGGAAAACTTTAAACTTTCTTTCTGTAGAAAACTTAATATCCTTCCCTGATGGATTGTCATTGTGAGTCAAGGGAAAATTGATTTTACTTTTGGCTATCCAAGAGCAAAACACAGAATAAAGTGTTCATGGAAATAAATTGTCTGAGAGGGTAACCAGTTGTAGAGTGAATGAGGGATGAGGGGTGGAGGGAGAAGACATGTCTTAATAAAGACAAAGAAGTTAGAGCTTGAAATACACAAAATAAAGCTTTTCAGAAATAGGTTAAGGGTCTTAGCTTTTTCCTTAAACTGTTCATAACCCTGATAAAGTGAGTTACAGATCAATGAAAAGCAAATGGCATTCTGTTGTTCATTGCATTGAATGTGATTTGAAATATGTGTCTATACAGCTAAACAATGTCAGGAAGCCAACTAGAATGTTGTAATAGAGGTGATGGTGATGGTGATGGTGATATTGGCAGTAGACATGATGATGGTGATTATGGTGGAAGTGATGACTCTGAATGGATTCTCAAGAGGGAAGAATGTGAAGAAGCATACAGAAATGATATAGAGATCCTTATAGAGAAAGTCCTCTGTAGAGATGGGACAACCAAATGAATCTACTGGCATTAAAATAGCTTCTAATGATATATTTCAGAAAAAAATTAAAATCATCCTATTTGGGAAGATAACAGAAGAATGTAAATATCATATGCTTTGACCCAAAAACAACAGGAGTTGAAAAGCTGGCTCTTGGTGACTGTGAATTTAGCAAGTTACTTAGTATCACATCTATGTTCCTCATCTGTGAACTGACAGTCTTAATAGATGGCCAAGTTTATAATTTGGTTTTAAACATATATATATATATATATATATATATATATATATATATATATATATATATTATTGGTGCATATTAGGCACTTAATACATATTTCTTTTTCACCATCTGCTCAAACATTTATAAAATGTGGCATAGGTCCAAGATTTTGGGGTGGCTTTTAGAAATAATGGATTTTTTCCATTCCTTATTTCATTAAGGATCAAGTTCCAAGTTTGTGATATTAGGATTTGAGATCAGAGAATCAAGACAAAGAAAACTTAGTCATATTTAAATGTCCACCCTACTTTCTTTTGCTCCTTGGGAAAATTTACATGATACTTTTTTTTTTTTAGATCTCTGTGCCACCCTCAGCAGCTAATCTAAGACAAGAACTTTCTATGCAAAAGCAGTTCATCTAGTGATAAAGTAGATTTTTACCTAGTAATTGAACCAATATCATGTGATAAAATAATACTAGAGCCATTGGAAAGAGAAGGCAGGCAATTTATTATAAAATTGCATTTTGCTCAGTTTCTTTTTCACATTAAATTTTTTTAAACTCTAAAATATCAAAAAACAATGTTTTTATGCAATTTGTGCAATTACTTAAAGATATTTCTAATAATGTGACATTTAGACTAAACTTATTCAAAGATATTATACACATTTTTATTTATCATTGGCTTACCTGTAAGTGAGGGAAGCTCAAATCAATCCAGTTTTGCTAGAATGGGCATTTTATTAGCTCTGAAACCAAGCTACTGAACACTGAGGAGTTGAACATAGATAGTTAGATGCAGAGAACATGATTAAGTTTGGATATGACTTGAGTGTTGAGAATCACTTATTGGAGCAAAATGGGAAATCGATGTGAGGAACATCAAGCACTCCAGAGGGTGTGAAGTTTGGATGGAGAAGTGGGTGCTTCAGTGAATCTTTCAAATTTTCTGTAGGAATGAGATTCCAGAGAACCCAGAACTACAAAGTCAGCAGGAAAGAGTCTAATGCAGGATGACATGGAACTGATTCCTCTTTCTGGAGAAAGACAAAGAACTCATTATGGTTAAGTGGTCTTGTTATACCCCAAGCATAGGAGATGGAATGGATTTGAATGCATTTGCATGTGAATTAAACTTTATTCTCACCATTGAAATGAGTCTAACCTTCTCCAGTGATGGTGCTGGTAACTGGGGACATCTGTTTAATGGCATCTACTCAGCCTTAACACACCTCCTGGGCTTGTGAGTGGATGAAATAGGCCCTGGAATTGACAGAACACTGACAGGTGAGGCGTCTGCATGCTCTGTGCATTCTTGTTTGGGATTCACCAAAACAAGATTCAGTCTTTGTGAACTTCTTCTAATTCATGAGTAAGAATGCTCTGGAACCCCCCAAATCTACAAACCTCTTTGGAAAACAGAGCATTTGTTTCAAGGAAATGGAGCTATAATTACTGAGACCAAACTATTTCCTGAGATTTGCTTTGAGGAGCAGTGGTGATCAGAAAAGAAGATGAGGATGAGGTGAAGGTGAGGTATGATGGGGAACACAAAGGCATCGAAAGTGCCAGGGAGAGGTGGGTCAGCCCCTCTGTTTCAGCAGGGTACAGGCACAGGTGTGGACCTCACACGCAAGTTCTGGGTCAGGTTGTGCGGGGATCTGCTCCATTGTGTCCAATCCACAAACAGGCCTTGTGCCTGGGAAGTTCAGAGAAACCTCTGCTTTCATAAAAATTGTTGAAATAAATGAAGAAACCCAACTGGGAATTTCTGAAGTTCACCATAAATCCCAGCCCAGGACTCCATTCCTAGGTATCCAAAGATGCTATTCCATGCTGGTAGAGGAAACAGGACTTGCTTATGCTCTTGTACTATTGTACCCTGCTCTGCTGCAAATATGCTTTCTGTTTAAGGTTTATATCATATGGCAAAATTCAAATAGTGTGTTGAGTAGCCAGGTAGCCATCAATAGGATGAAAGTGCCTTATAACCTCAGACAGGAGCATAACTACTAACACCTTACTCTTGTTCGTGTAACACTCTCAGTCTGCTGGCCTTCCTGGATGTACAGAGTGCAGCAATAGGTGTGGCTCCTGCCACCCGGTGAGGCATTCATGGACTGTAGCCAGGGTTTGCATTTGCATATTGCATGTGAAAGTGTACCTGTCCACATTCAAATTGTCATCCTGTGACACTGAGACAGGGAATCACATTGTTCTTTGAACTTCCTCCACTAGGAGATAATAACTGGATGTTGACCAAATTCAGGTGCTGGTTAGAGGGTATTGATTTCTATTCGTTTTGCTTCTTAGCATCTAGGACATAATTGTCACGTAGACTAAAACCTAAAATTTACTACTGTCATAAAGTTTTACTAAACCAGCCATGAGGGGGCGGGCGCCTTGGCAGGCTTTTCATTATGGCCACAGAAGAGCTAATGCCCTGATGATTTTCGTATTTAGGGCTTTTCCTGTGTCTTGTGTGTTCAGTGATAAATACAAGGTCATTAGGAAATTTCTGAGTTTCCCCTGAAATCTTTGTTAGTCTTAGGAAGATCTTTTCAAATTTTCTTTGAAGTGCTTTTTAGGCATCAAGTGCTTTTAATACCACACAATCACATTTCCTCTGTTCTTTAATATTATCAAAGAAGTTTTTGCTTGAGAACTTAAGCAGAAGACAATAGAATTTTTTTTAAAAAAAACAGTTCACATTATGGTCCTGGCCAAAGACTCGTGTGACCCTAATGCACACTTTCAGATGGATTTCAGAGGAGAGATAGTAAGGAAAATATAGAATGTAATCTGGAAAGAGAGACTTTTACGTGGATCCAGAATTCAAGGACATTTTTAAATAAACTTTCCCGAACATATGCTCTGAATTTAACAGAAATCCCTCAGGGTTTTCTAGTGGCACAGTGGCAGACAGCCTTCCACAGAAAGAACACTCGCTTCATAGTAACATGGACAATGACAGCAGCACATCTTCCATTTCTATTCTGCGCCTCAGCAAACAAAGGACACGAGCCCACACACTCAGTCTTCCCTTTCCTTAGTGTGGGAAGGACCCTGATACAGTGGGAGTCTTGTTTTGTGCAAACATATGTGGCCATCCCTTCCACTTGGATGGTGCCCATTTTTCAGATACATTTAAAATGACTTAAAAAAAAAAACAGAAAAAAAGTAAACCTTGATGGTACAATTCATGAATAATTATTTCATAAATGAAATTTTTCAGTCGGTATTAATTGCAACTTCTTTTTTGTAGTTGCCACCACCTCATGTGGCAGTGAGAGGAAATAGTGATAAGAGGAAGAGAGGAAGAAAGGTTATTCGATGTTTTCTATGTGTCGGCCACGTGAGTAATATAGAACACAAGCCTGTCATCTCCTGTTTCCTCATTAATTAGGTCTAAGTCGGTGATATCAGGAGCCTCAAGGAGTGAATCAGGAGGGTCCTGTCCTGCCGGCATCTGGCACCTCCCAGGCCTCCAGGAGCATCGGTGCTGACTGAATGCTGGCAGGTTGCCGGGCCTGTGTGCTGCCACCAGAAACAGCCACCAAGGCCCCCATCTGTGGCTGAGAACTTGGGCTGAATCACACGGCCACCGTCACCCAGTTTGTGTCCCCCTCTGTCCACGGAGGCCTCACAGAGCCTGGAAAACCTCAGCACTGCCTCCAAGGAAGACTGCCCTGGGTTTCGGGAAAGTTCCCTCCTTTAAAGTTAGCATGTGGCCCAACTTCCTGTCCCTCTGGGTGTCAGAGTGCATGCTGCTCTGTGACAGGCAGGGGACCCTCCCACAGGTGCAGCCTGATGTTTTAAACTCTTGCTGGAGAGACAACATCTCACCTTTGAGGCCTGCCTGAGAACGGGGGGTTGCGGGGGAGGGTAGTAGTTGGCACTTATTTTGAAAAATGGTTCTGTTTCACCCACCAGTGGAATATTGAAGTAATCGAATTTCGTGGCCCTTAGTTCAGCTCTCACTTTAATTACTTGTTTGTCTTTTATTGGGAAAGAAAATATGGCTGTCAGGTTTATGGGGGCAAAAAGGCTGACCCTGGTTTATCTGTCCTTGCGTGCGCCTCCGCGTAATGATGACAAAATGGGATGTTAACTAATGATTAGTAGAAATGGTTGCAGTTAATTAGTTGGTTCTCTGTTTATCGTTCCATTTGCACATTTTGGGAGTAATCATTATTAATTAGGACCATCCCGCCGAAAGGGTCGAGGTGGAACCCTACAGCCAAGTTAATCAGGCAGCAATGAGAGCTCCATTATCTTGTCAGATCATGTGGGCCTGTGATCTATTCGCATTATCTAAAAGCTGCATCAGGATCAGAAGGAGAATAAAAGGGAGAACCATGTGACGGAGTTTTGCTTGGATCAGTAGTTTCACAGGGGACTTCTCTCTTAGCCCAGCAAACTCACTAGGACCCATGACCTACCTTGGGGTGGGGACTCTGCCTCTAGGGCATCGTCGTGCTATGGATCAAAGGGCAGGGTCAGGGGTTTGGACCCTGCCCTGTCCTCTCCCCAAGCGGTGACACCTTAGCGTTTCCCCAGATGGGTTTCAGGTTGGATTCTCAACTGCAAGGTTCCCAAAATGAGGCTTGAAAAGATTTGACTTCAGTTTGAGATCACTTGTGATGTATTTCAGGTTTTCCTGAGTTCTGAGTAGCAATTCTGAAAAAGACCCAGTGATGAAGTTGAAAACTAGCCAGCATTGGGACCTCTCTCAGCTGACAGGGGAGTTTGGGAAGGAAATGTCACTAATACTCCCCGCCCCACCCCCCACCCCCGCCCCCACCATTTGACCAATCAGAACTGTTCTGTTGTAATATTCACTTTTTGGAGAGTGCTGAATTCTGTGAGCTTTGCTTTAGTTGTTAATAAATATAGCATTACATACAAAAAGAGTGAGATGCAGGGGAGTCAGCCATATTCATCTAAAACAAATGGGCTTGCTCAGGCACAGACAACTTCCAGAACTTTCTTCATTTAATCTGGTCTTTCTGAGTCTCAAATGCATGCCTCTCCTTTGGGGATTTCCTCATGGCTGGGACATCGCTGGGCTGCTGGGTGGGTTACTAAGCCCAAGCTGACTGGCGTGAGCTCATCTGGGGAGAGGGGTGTCCTCTCCCAATCACAGATTTTAGGAAATCATCCAAGTGCTCACTGTCCTTAAATGACCTGTGATTACCTGTGGCCCATCCACCTGCCCTGACCTGCAGAGGAGCAGAGGCCATGGACAGGATAGTGAATGCTGCTGACTGACAGGCAGTGGCAGGAGACTATATGAACTGCAGGAACCAGACCTGGGAACCTCCAAGTCCTTGAGGGAAGCAGGTGGAACCCATCTGCTCCTTTAAACCTCCCTGAGGTGTTTACCTCCCTTCTGCTGCAGACAGAGGTCACATGCAGCCTTCTCAGGGACAGCCAAGAGGATCCATTGATGTCACAAGATTCCACATTGACTTTAACTTAAAGTATTAAAGTTTGTGGATTCTTGGGGATCTTCATGTAGCATTTGAAAATGACAATAAAAGTATGCAGAGTGCATTTCTAGTCATTCAAAGTGACTCTAGGCATGAGATCCATTCAGTGACCTGTGGGTATGCAGATATCCACTTGCCTGCGGAACTCAGTAATTGGATGCACGGGTCCTACCCCATCCACTTGTGCACAGGTGCTCTCTGCTGGGAAGTGGGGTGGATGGCAGCAGACATGCCAGTCATGTTATTCCAGAGAGTGGTGATGGCGGGGAGGGAAGCAAGCTGGGGAGAACCTCAGAGTGGGAAGGGGTTTATTTTAGCCAGAAGGATGTCCATTAAAGACATGACATCTGAGCACAGACTTTACGAATGGCCTGGAAAACATGGGTTTTTCAGAAAAAAAGTATCTCAACAGAGGGCATAGAATGCATTTGGTGTTGGGAGAAGTGGGAGAGGAGAAGGGGGAGAGAGGGAGAGGGTTAGCAAAAGTCAGAAGTGAGCTGTGGGTGAGTTTCCTAGAGGAAACTATGCGAGGGTTATGGGTTTGTTTGTTTTTTTATGTGTGTGTTTTTGTTTTTTGTTTTTTGTGTGGAAGCCATGTGAAAACTGTATTTCAGCTCATTCAGATAAGAGGTACTGGACCCACGTTAGTGAGGATGGGCACAAGAGTAGAGACTGACTCATAAATAATTAGGAAGACAAACTGTTAGGAACTGGCGGTTGGCTGGGTTTTCAGGGTGAAGGAGACAGAAGCGCAGAGATGACCCCTTGGTTTCCAGCACAGGTGCTCAGTGTGAGTCATGCCAACCACTGAGCTAAATCAGAACAGGAGAGAGAGAGTCTTAACCTTCCTTGAAGCAGGGGTCAGGGCCAGCTATGCCTTTCCAAGTGGGTCTTTTGCTCCCGCTGATGAAGCTGGTAGGACTAGAAACATTAACTAGATTGGATGTGTGTGTGTGTCGACATTGCCCTGTGCAAACTTCCTATATATAACGTGGGATGTGGTTAAAAACAGTTTACTGATGGTGGCTCAGGGTTGGAGGAGAGGAATTGATTCAAAGCAGTTGGAGGGAACTTTCTAGGTGTTGAAATGTTCTCTTCATACTGATTTCATAGGTGATTACATTGCCAAACATTAAATTCAACATTAATATGTGTGTCTTTATTGTATGCTAATTATAATTCAATAAAAATAGCTGTTATTAAACTAAATTAAATAAGTTATTGATTGTGACTATTTCCACTTCAGAAAGATCATATATTCACTCTTTAGTATAAATCACATACACCCATTGTTTTCAGATGGATGATAGCAAATCGTTCTCCATCTGTCCCCATTCTTGCCCTTATCACAGGGGAAGACCACTGACCTATAGTCTATACATTCATAAACAAATACAGGTCCACCCTGGCAGTATTGCTAAGTGGGTAGGAACGTTGTCCAGTGAACTAAAAGGTCCAGAGTTTGATTCCCAGTCAGGGCACATACCACATACTGAGGTTGTGTGTTTGATAACCA
>JAPDVU010000007.1:41651366-41731366 GCA_026230045.1 Corynorhinus townsendii | reverse complement strand
TACTTTCTTTTCTTGACAAGTTCCGTGGCTGACTCCTTCTCAACTCTGCTCCCAGGATTCTTAATCAGAAAAGGTCCTGAGATGGAGTAGGGACAACTATCATTAAAGGAAAGAGAGAAGTGGTATATAATCATGGAGTATATGTAATCATCATTAATGAGAAAACAGAAAATGCTTCAAATGCTTATTATATATACATATACACACATATACATGCATACCTATATCTGGATGGATATAGATATAGATACAGATTTAAATATGGCTGTAGATACAGATTTTAGTATAACCCTTTCTAAAATACAACAATGAAAAGTTGTTAGGAAAAATTTGGTTTATTTACATGGGGGGGATTCATTTTTTTTCAAGTCTATGATTTTAGAAACAAATGTACGAATGTGTCTGTACTGCAGAATTATGGCCTGGATATACTTCTCCCTGTTCTTCCCACTAGCTATCTCAGGACATTGTATATCAAACACATATAAGAGACCCTGAAGGGTGGAAAGGAGAAGGCATATCGAGGGATTTCTGGGCCAGGGAGGGGCATAGTGGTAAATCCCTGGCTTTTGCTTCTGCCTCAGAGAACCCAGACTTGGAGCAGAAAACCTGGAAATGGCAACACCTGCTGACAAAAGAGCAGCCCCAGAGGAGCCTGCTGTCTCTGACCCAAGGGCCTGGGAAGAAAGAGGCAGCTCAGCAGGACAGCAGTGCTACTTTCCACAGTAACTACTCTCCTCTGGCCAGACACAAAACCCTGGACTCCACCGTCACAATAATGAGCACCTTTCGCTCTCTCCCTCATCTGGTGTCAGGGGGTCCAGAGGTGTCTCACCACTGCCCAGGTGATGCATACACCTCTCCTCCTGCCAGCAGAGGCATCTGGGAAGCAGGAACTCTCACTCCACCCAGCAGTAATAAGGATGTGCCCTAAAGGAAGTCTGCCAAAACAGACATTCAAATATGATCCAGAATCTCCTAATGTAATACCCATTATGCCCAGAAGAACCAAAAAACATTTGGGAATGAAATATACCAATAAATAAATGAACAATAAATACATAAACTAGGTACTCATTGGATAAACTCAACAAGAGACAAGAAATAATAGAAGAAAGAATCAGTGAAATGGAAAGTAGAAAAAAAGAAATTACCCAATATGAAAGACAGAGAAAATAAACTGGGGAAAGAAATGAGTAGTGTCTCAGAGATCTGTGGGACAATAAATGGAGTCCCAGAGGGTGGACACAGGGAGGGGATGAAAATGTATTTGAAAAAATAATGGCTGAAAACGTCCCAAAGTTGGAAAAAGACATAGACTTACAGATTCATGATGAAGAACAACACACAAACAGGAAAACTCAAAGAGACAAGTGCCAAGATATATTGTACACTCAAGCTCCTGGAAATTAAGAAGGAAAGGTCTTTGTACTGATCCCATGGGCCAACTTCCTTGCACAGCCAAGCCCAAGTTAAACAACAAAGCAGAGTTGGCACTCAGTCAGAAAAGGGGTCTCCCAAAGCTTCATCTTTGAACAAGGACCTCAGTCTTCAGGATTCAGTAAGTCCACATATGTAAAGAACCTAACCTGACACTCTGTAAGCACTGAAAAAATCAGTTGTTTTTGTAAGGATATGCTTTTGCTCTTATTAGGCTGCGGGATACTTTTTTGCACAACAGTTCACAGAAGTGAAGGCTTCTCAACACTCACATGTGACTTCTCACCCTCACCTAGGAGTATTTACTGAATCCCAGAGGACCAAATTCAACAACAACACCAGAAAATTAGAAGACTTTCCAGTGATTAGGTAATTGTGTTAAAAATAAAGCTCTACTCAGAAGAGCAATACTCTTGAATTTTACAGTGTTAATTATTAGGAATGTATCACAACATTAATAAAGCATGTAAAAAGTGATATTACTGATGTCTTCCTTTATATTCCATGACTATTCTTGTGTCTACTTTTCAAAATAAACATATTTATTTATCAAATGTATGATTTGCACATTTGAAAAGGCTGCAAATGAGTGCACACAAATTTGGAGTTTTCTAAGCAGCATCCCAGTGAAGAGGGTACTGTACCTTTAACTTAGTAGAATGCACTGACCAACCCTGAAAATCCAGGGAGGGACCCAAGCCAGAATGTCCTGAAGTCAGACAGCATTCCTCATGCTTTCAGGATCTGTGAGGGTCTAAAGGAAAACAATAGGATCTTCAGAACAAACACTAAGATACAATATTGAGAATAAATACAGATGATAGATAAGTCTTTTTTGCAAGCATGGATTTAGAAATGCTTGTTGATATTTGAGATAGGACGGTAAGAGGGGGGCTTAGCAAAGTTTTTGTTTTCTTTTTAATCTTGCCAGTTGTGTTTCCTTAGAGAATTTTAGGATTCTATGTGCTGTGGGCATTTCTTCTATGCTTCCTCAGAATGAAAGCTATATTTTTTAATCACTCAAAAGAAACTGGCCTTTCCAACACAACTTTCAGAGATTTCATGGTTTAAAATTAAGAATCTTTTGTATATATTTAATTTAAAAGTTAAAAGATATTACCAATCTTGAAAGAAAGGCAAGATTTTATGATTTCTATAGGCACAGCCACACTTCTTGGGTTGAAATACTACCAGAAGTCTTCATTTTCTTGTAGAGGGCTGCCTGGGAAGGCACATGGACATTTCTTTAAATTGTTGTCAGCTGAGCCCCAGGCGATTGGCAGAGCCCTGTCTCAGTTACACCCTCCCCAAGAAGGTGGGGGGTGTTATCACTACTGACTTTTTACCTTTGTCCAGGTGTCCGCCTAGCGGGCTTTGATATGTAAATCCAGGCAAGCACCGGGAATGCTAGGGCCTACTCAGGAATGCAAATAAGCTCCTTTGATCCTAAGTTTTGGTGTTACTTCCTGGTATTTGGGGATATAAAATAAATGTGCGGCTTAGGCTCGGAGTCCCTGCCTCTCCATCAGAGAGGATGGCATCCCACCTGGCTCCCAGCTTTGTTTCTATCTTCGTGTCTGGTCTCTTTCTTTCTTTCTTTTATTTCTCAATCCCTGGCCGCCTCCACTTAGAACTGGTTCGTTCATCTCTCTTTCCGTGCTGGACATGGAAAAGGGAGATCCCCGCCATATCTGGCCCCCACATTTTCTTAAATATGTCATAAGACTAGAGGCCTGGTACATGAAAATTCATGCACTGGGGCGGGGGTCCCTCAGCCCAGCTTGCCCCTTCTCACAGTCCGGGAGCCCTCAAGGGCAGGAGGTGACCCAGCAATCAGGGGAAGGCAATGCCCCCATCACACCTCTGCTGCTGCCACTGCTGGTTGCATAAGCCTCTGCCAACCCTGGTTACCTGCGCCTCAGGTGGCCCTGGGTGGCTGGCACTTGAGGGGACTGGGCGCTGCCATCTTATGGCTGTGGGCACCGCCATCTTGAGGGCATGGCAGTCAATTAGCATATTCCCTCCTTATTGGCTGTGGGTGCCGTCATCTTTGCGACAGTGTGAGGTTCAATTAGTATATTTTCTCTTTATTAGATAGAAGATTATTAGTTAAACATTGGAAATCTCAAGTGTTGCCTTGCTTTGAACTAGATATTATGAGCTCCAGTATCCTTTTCCTTTATGTCAAATATATTTATGTGTACATACATTTGCAGATAACATTTGTATTGGTTCTACAATTTTCATTATATAAATTATTTCATGAAAACATAGACAGTACATTATAGGACAATTTATCTTTTACAAAAAACAAATGTCCATGTCATGTTAGCTATATTTCTAAATCTATTAAGGAAACAGAAATTCTGTGGTTGTGTTCAGTTTTCAAGAACATGCACAAAATCACTTCCTCCAAGAGACAGTATAACAGAGACTTGAGTCTTTCCTTCCAACTCAAATATCATGAACTTCTAAAAGCATTCTTTGTGCCAGGAACCTTGCTGAGTCCTGAGAAAATGATGATAAACAAACACACATGCAACACTGACCTGAAGGACCTCATGGTGTGATTAGGAGGTGGGCAATCTTACTATCTATACTAATGATAGAGGGATATGCAAATTGTCTGGGATGCCATCACAGTAACCATAACGACCAAACAGCAGACTGCATGGGGTGACAAGGCTGGCAGGGAGGTTAGTGAGGGACGGCCAAACAACTGACCAGCAGGCTGTGTGGGGTGACCAGGCTGGCAAGGGGGTAGGGGGGTGACCAGGTCAGCAGCGGGGCAGAAACGGGTGGCCAGGCTGGCAGGGGGGGTTGTTGGAGACTGGGTGTAAGCTGACAGAGTCCTTGCACCTGAAAGGATTGATAAAATTCAGTCCCCTGTCCACACAGTGTCCCCTGACTTGTTTGGATGGCGATTTCCAATTGTCAGCAGAATGAGAGTGATCTTTCATGGCTTACCTGAAGTCTGTAACTATTTACTGAGGTTTGTTGTACCGAGAATTTGGCTTCCTGCTTTATCTCCCTTAGAGATTAAGAGGAACGGAGAGTATGTTCCTTTTGAACTGCCCTCCCAGTCAGTGTTTGTGTATAAAAGGTATTGAGCAGTTAATAAAGCTGCTGCAGTCTGCCATTGGCTTGCAGTCCTCCTGATCCCGCTTTCATGTCTTTCTTTTCTTAATTCCCACCTCCCTACCTCAGTCCGGTTCACCTGTCAGGCTGGCACTGACAATTGGCGCCCGAACAGGGACCTGAGGACTTGAGAAGCAGATGTTGAGGAACTCCTCCAGTTAAAGAGTGCACTCTGAATATTGAGTTAAGAGAGAAGCAACTTCTTAACATAAGTGTGGGGAATAAAGCATGGGACAGCTAGAGTCTAGGGAAAGTGCCCTTTATGGGCAAATGTTGAAGTTTATGCTCAACAATAGGGGAACCAAGGTTAGTGACAAGCAGGTATAAAATTTTATGAAATTCATTCAGGAAGTCTGCCCTTGGTTTCCTGAGGAAGGGACCATTAATTTAGAGACATAGCAGAAAGTTGAAGAATGAATGTGCAATCATTATGAAGCCCTCGGGCTAAGTAAGACCCTGGTTGATGCATTTTCCCTATGGAATTTGGTATGGGATTGTTTGGATCCCCGGTGTGAACATAATCAGCCATCTCTTAAACGATGAAAAAAGAGAAGAATTCTTCTTCCCAGAATTCTTTACAAGCTAACAATAAGGAGAAGGAGTATGATGGCACAAAAAAAGGGGTCTAAAAAAGACAGTATATTAAGAAGGCTCTTCTTAAATCCGGATTAACTATTGCACCAGAAAAGGTTCAGAGACAAGACCTTTACCTATATCTTGGACATATTATAGAGGGAAGAAAAATTCATCCCCAAAAAATTCAACTCAGGATAGACAAGCTAGAGATTCTAAATGATTTCCAAAAATTTTTAGGAGATGTCAATTGGATTAGGCCAACTTTGGGCATAACCTCTAATGACCTTAAACCTTTATTTGCTATTCTTCGTGGGGATAGCGATCCGCTCTCCCCTCGTCAGCTCACTCCTGCAGCTCATAAGGCTATCTGCCAAATAGAGGCAGCCTTATAGAAACAATTTGTATAAAAAATTGATTACACACAACCATGGCTGTATTTAGTATTGGCTACGCCAGTATATCCTACTGGCCTCTTACGGCAACAGGGACCTTTAGAGTAGATCCATCCTCACTCCTCTCTGAAAAAGGTAGTTTATCCTTACTCAGAAGCAGTAGCAGATCTTATTTTTGCAGGACTTCTCAAATCTCTAGAACTTTTTGGTCAAGAGCCCTATACCATCGTGGTACCCTATAAGGCTCAACAAAGACAATGGCTATATCATATGGATAATAAATGGCCCCTTTAGCTCCTAGGCTACCATGGTATAGTGGACTCCCATTACCCATCTAACAAACTCATACAATTTTTTACAGAACATTCCTTCATTTTTCCCAAAGTAGTCAAGGCTCAACCAATTCCTCATGTGGTTTTGGTGTTTACTGATGGTTCTAGTAATGGCACAGCTGCCCTAGTTATAAATAATCAACCCTTTGTTTTTCAGACTAACCACAATTCAGCACAACGCGTGGAGCTCGAGGCAGTACATCAAGCGTTACACAAACTTTCCACTCAATCTTTTAACCTTTACTCAGACTCTCATTATATTGTAAATATTATGATTCACTTAGAAACTGCTAATTTACATGACACTGACTGATCCGAGGTAATTATTCTCTTACTACAGGTCCAAGCTTTACTCAGGAAATGTTCTCACGCCTGTTGCTTTGGCCATATACGAGCTCATACGGAGTTGCCCGGATCTCTTTCTGCAGGAAATAATTATGCTGACCAACTTACCAGAACTGCCTATCTAGCATTATCCCCTTTAGATGCAGCCAAAGCCTCACATTCTCTCCATCATCAAAATGCCGCTGAGCTGCATCAGCAGTTTCGAATCACAAGCGAGCAGGCTCAACAAATTGTTAAACTCTGTCCTCAGTGCCCTCTAACCACCTTCATTCCTCCCACAGAAGGGGTCAATCCACGAGGTTACAAACCAGGCCAACTGTGGCAGATGGACGTGACCCATATTCCATCTTTTGGAAAACAAGCTTATGTCCATGTTCCTATTGACACTTTTTCTGGTTTTGTTTTTGCGTCCCCTTGTACAGGAGAAGCCGCTAAACATGTTATTGCTCAGTGTTTACAAGCTTTTACTTTCCTAGGCATCCCCCACACCATCAAGACTGATAATTGTCCAGCCTATACAAGTGCGGCATTCCAAAAGTTTTGTACTACTTTTCGAATCCAGCATAAAAGAGGCATCCCATACAATCCTCAAGGACAGGCAATAGTTGAGCGAGCTTATCAGACCTTGCAAAGACAAATTGGAAAAATAAAGAAGGGGGAGTATGTAGATACCTCTGCTACCATACTTAACAGAGCTCTTTATTCCCTTAATTTTTTTAAATGGTGATGCTCAGGGCAAAACCGCAGTGGAACGACAATGGTCCTCCCCGTCCAGATTCCACCCTTGGGTACAGTGGAAGGACTTACTTACAGGACAATGGCATGGCCCCGACCCTGTTCTGATATGGACTCGGGGGTCTGTTTTTGTATTTCCTGAAGGGGATTCTGAGCCCCGTTGGATCCCCAGCCGCTATGTCTGGCCTTTTCAAGGTCAAGATGGAGGACGAAGTGGTGGAACTAGTGCTCACTCCACCATTCAAGAGGCTACGGATCTGTCCACTGGCACCTCTGCCACCACCGCCGCCACGGAGATCACAGGCAACTAAGAGGGCATCTCCACCAACTGGGGGCAGCTCAAGAAGCTGACAGTGGAGGCCGAGGCCATGATCATTCACCAACAGGCACGACGAACCACCGAGACTTTGTTTCTTGCCATGCTTTCAATTGTGGTTTTCAGTCTGCTTCCGAACCATCAGATCCAGCATCAAATCCCTGCAAATAGGACTACATGAACTCTGCCTGAAAAATAAAGAAGGGAGAGCTGTTGGAGACCGGGTATAAGCTGACAGAGTCCTTGCACCTGAAGGGATTGATAAGATTCAGTCCCCTGCCCACACAGTGTCCCCTGACTTGTTTGGATGGCGATTTCCAGTTGTCAGCAGAATGAGAGTGATCTTTCATGGCTTACCTGAAGTCTGTAACTATTTACTGAGGTTTGCTGTACTGAGAATTTGGCTTCCTGCTTTATCTCCCTTAGAGATTAAGAGGAACAGAGAGTACGTTCCTTTTGAACTGACCTCCCAGTCAGTGTTTGTGTATAAAAGGTATTGCGCAGTTAATAAAGCTGCTGCAGTCTGCCAATGGCTTGCAGTCCTCCTGATCCTGCTTTCATGTCTTTCTTTTCTTAATTCCCACCTACCTACCTCAGTCCGGTTCACCTGTCAGGCTGGCACTGAAAGGGGGGCAGTTAGGGGTGACCAGGTTGACAGAGGGGAGCAGTTTTGGATGACCAGGCCAGTGGGGAGAGGGCAGTTGGGGTGATCAGGCTGGCAGGGGGCTGGCGATTAGGGGCAATCAGGCAGGCAGGCAGGGGAGCAGTTAGGAGCCAGTGGTCCTGGATTATGAGAGGGATGTCCAACTGCCCCAGGGTCCTTTCACTTTACTCTTCATTACTCCCATTAATTGATCCTTTTGTAAAATGAAAGGATCAATCCAAGGGGTCCCGGATTGGAAAGAGTGTAGGGTGGGCTGAGGGGACTGCCTCCCCTCATCAATGCACAAATTTCATGCACTGGGCCTCTTGTTAATTATAATAAGGATAGAGTGAAGATGTGGTTCCAAGATATGGAGGAAGCTCAGGAAAAGAGTGACCAGCTGAGTTTAGTGTGTCAGGGGTTGCTTCATGTTGAAAGGTGAAGGGTGGGAGCACCCTTCCTGATCTAGGAAGGGCTTTGCAGGAAGAAAGAATGTGAAGGCACGGAGCACCCTCCCTGTTCTGTGCCCCTTTCTCAGTGTCCTCTAAATCTAAAAACAAAGAAGGACTCTGGGGTGAGACCAGAAGACAGCAGGACCTAGGTCAGTGTGAGGATCTCTGCTGAGCTTTGTAGCTAGGAAGACACAGTGTGAAACCTTCCATAATGGCTAACTGTCCCAGACTCAATATCTGCACTTCATAAAGGGACTTCCCTCAGATAACAACCCTTCACTTTCCTTAATTATTCTGATTACTAGTGATCTGGTAGGAACTTGGAGCTTTGTTCTTTAGGTAGTGAAAACCCAAAGATCTAAGAGTCATGAAGTTGCACACACAGCTCACGTGTACAGAGGTGCACCACTTCTCCGTGGGGCAGAGGTGGGGTACCAGCAGGAGCAAGAATCACCCACACGCCATCACTCTGCAGCTGGGATTTGTTAGAAGTTATGAATCTGAAATTTCTTTGGATGCCTATAGTGTGCCAGAAACTATGCTAGGCATTTCACATAAACTATATCTGACATTTCCCAAAGGATCCTCCCACAACACAAATAATTTCTGCAACATTGTAATAACTGGATATGTCCCTTTAAAGATGAGAAGCAAGTTTGTAAATCTATAATTTACTAAGTTAAAGTTAGAACAAAATTTTGGAAAAATAATTAAAGACTAACAATGTGTACATAAATATATATGTTTGTCTACATTTATTATGAAAGAATATAGCCTTTTAATGGATTTATTGAAATAACATTGCCATGTGAATATTGTATATATTGAAGGTGTACAATGTGGTGTTTTGACAAACATAAACATTGTGAAATGATCACCACTATGAAGCTAATTAACATCCATCACCTCCCATTGTGTGTGGGGGACAAATACAGAATTTGAAATTAAAAGAATAAAAGAGGTATTTATGTATTGGTGGACTTATTACTTTGGTCTAGATCCTATTTTTAAAAATATAGGTACTCTGTTCTCTGTGTCTCTCACTCACACATACACAGAGAAACACAAACCATCTTGGCTATACCCATTGGGCATATCTTTGCAAACTTAATCTTAACAATACTAATCTATTTATCTGAGAGTGGGAAAAGAATAAATGTTACAACAGATTAGAATTTCTGCTCTCTCAATATGTTTAACTGGGAACCAAATTAGTGAAAATCGGTTGGAGCCAATTCAGTATACCAAAGGGTTATGCAAGTCTTTTTATAAAAAAGGGCACTGAGATGTCACATGGAACAAACACAAGAGAGGGAATTCTGGAGTGTAAGAAGGTATAGTTACTATGTTCCCTTTTATCTAGAACTAGAGGCCCGGTGCATGAAATTTGTGCATGGGGGTGGGGGGGACCACGTTGTCCCTCAGCCCAGCCTGCACCCTGTCCAATCTGGGACCCCTTGGGGGATGTCTGACTGCCAGTTTAAGCCCGATCCCCTAAACCAGCAGTCAAACATCCCTCTCACAGTCCGGGACTGCTGGCCCCTAACCACTCTGCCTGCCAGTCTGATAGCCCCCTAACTGCTCCCCTGCTGGTATGATCACCTCCAACTGCCCTCCCCTTCCAGCCCAATCGTCCCCAACTGCCTTCCCCTGTGGGGCTGAGGGGACTGGGGGACTGAGGCTGGATGAGGCAGGGCTGAGGGGACTGGGCACCACCATCTTGTGGCTGTGGGTGCCGCCATTTTGTGAGGGTGTGATGGTCAATTAGCATATTCCTTCTTCATTAGATAGGATAGGACAGGAGGTAAGGCACTCGTTGTGTGCCTACTGAAGGCTATCATTGTACCTCATGTGTGCATATGTTGTCTCCACTTGAAAGATATTTCCTAATGTTATGAACCCCAATAAGGCAGATGATATATCCCTGCTTTACATTTAGGAAAGAACTCTCAGAAGGCAGGCACACCTAACCAGTAACCATGGGGCTGGGGTTCATGTGCATGTCTCTGAATCCTGAGGTGAGGTGTTCAGACCATCAGTGGGCCTCCATTTGCAGTGACCATGGATATAAGTTAAGGACAGGGCCCTTGGTCAAGCAGATGGGTTTCCAATTCACTCACAAGCTCTAATGCCTTGGTACATTAATTCTCTCAAACACTCATTTGCTTCATGTTTAAAGTGTAAAGAGCAGATTTCTTATAAGGATGAAATAAAAATGTTTGCCAAAGGAGGGCCGTGTTTAACAGAGTAAGTACAATAATGGAGATAAATATTTGGTACTTGTGATTTCACTGTTATCATCAGCTAAGTACTTTTTGTGTGGTTGTTTTGTTTTTCCTACAATATAAGCTGCATTTCCCAGTAATGGCTTTGATATTTCTGATTTAAGTCCGGTTCCAGTGGAAGGCTCATAAAGTGGCTTTCATGAGCCCAAGAATCTAGTGAAAAGGTGTGCTCAGCCCTACAGATTTGCTACATGTTTGAAAGCTCTCAGATTTATTTGTATTCAAGGCTCTCCTGATTGAATATGTGCATAGATTTGTACTTCAGTGTGCATACTAGTAGTGTCTGGTTCGCTTCTATTTAGGCAAAGAGGCAAAGGAAACATAAACCATAGGATAAGACAGAACAAGTATTTATGTCCCCATAGTTGAAACTTCAACAAAAGTAGCCTAAGCTGCTTCTCTCTCTCTGTCTCTTCCTGTCTTTTTTTTTTTTTTTCAGTGATAATTCTAAACCTGTTTTGAGTAAGATCACTAGAAGTTGACATTACTACTTACGTTTGATTATCTATGCATGTTGCTTTTTAAAGCCAACAGTGAGTCAGGATGGTAAGATCTCAAACAGGCCTCAGAGGTGCTCACAGTGATGGCCAAGGAGGAGGTCAGGGGAGGTCCCCTGCCGATGTGCTTGGGGATGAGGCTTGGATAATGCATGGGTCAGGACAGGGCGACAGGATGTAGCTGAGATATCGATCCCCACAGGGTTAGGGAGGCGGCTGGTCCATTTGGGGCTGGGGGGGGGGGGGCGAAGGCAATACAGGAGAGGAACCAGCAGGTGGGCAGTAAGCATATCAGCTTCATAAAGGAATATTATGTCTATTGTATGAGATTCAGCAGTGCCTCGATTCTATCCATTCTTTAGGAATGTCACTGGAGTGTGGTATTACCCACCATCCTCACCATCCTTCGATCTTTCAATAAATGCCCTTCTCTGGTGATGCTAATATTTTGCTGAGTGCTGAGGTATTTGAAGATGTTTAAGGAACGGCTCCTGTTTCATGAAACTCATGAATTGCTTTCTAGTTATGTATAAAGAATTAACTAATAAAGTGCTTTAAAATTTTTTGGGGGAAATATTAATATAATTTCTTTTGATGAATTCAGTGGGAATGGTGATCACCCGAGAAGTATATTTTCTAGCTCTAGCAAGCAGCATTTAAAGTTGAGTGTTAATTGTTTGGCTTAAAAGTGTAATTTATTTTTCACTGCTGAATTAGCAATACTTAGGCATATTATGCCTGCTTTGGCAGAGAGAGCAGATTAGTGAAGCTTTAGCACATGATTCTGAGAGGTTTGCGTTTGAAATTGAATGTGAACAACATAAGAGAGCCAACCTGTAACAAAGACAGGAGTTGTCATTACATAAATTAAGCATCTGTTTTGCACATTGCTGAAATTACTGAGCTTTATTCATAAAATATTTACACACTGTATTCATAGCTGCTATTGCTCACTGCCAACTGAATGCGTTTTCTATCTCAAGAAGCAAATTAGTTCCCAACTTGTTAAACTTAACCCTCAATGTCCATATGTTTTCTTTATTGTTGAGTGGTTCATGAATATGAAGTGAGTAGTTTTCATGTGTTATGGTCGTGACTTAGGGATCACTGTGATTGTATATGGAAAGATATATAAATTTAAAAACATATTTATTAATTTCTAGTAGATGAGTAACAGTAGGAAATTGTAACCCACCCCACTATTTTTTTAACACTGTTTCTATAAATGCTGACTCTGACTAATATGAAGCCTGTAGATAAACACCATGTTTGTATAAGAATCCTAGGAACAACTTCAGAAGATGCAGACTCTGACCTTCAGTCTTCCAAGTTTTGGAAGATTTGCTGATTTTCAACCATAGAACCAGGATGATGTAGAACCTAGACTAATGATGACCAGGATGATGCACACCAGACCATCACTTCACCAGTATTAAGGTCCTTATCAGGATGGACTCTGCTGGTCTGCAGGTAGAGCACTTTTCAACAGCTCCCTTTGATCTCTTTGTTCTGCTTTCCTTCTCCCTCCTTATCAAAGCATCTGTCTGCTCTGAGGTGGGGAGATGGGATTTGAACAGGACTCCCAACCTTCTGAAGTTACCAGCACTTGATTAAACCTCTTTCCTTTTAAGCAGCACCTGTCTCCGAAGTATTGCTTTCATGCAAGCAGGCAGCCAAACCTTGGTTTCTATTCCAGATGTACTAGAAAAAAAGGTTACTTGGGAAATTTGGAGTGTCTTTTAATGACTTTCATGGGTCCATTCGCTGCAGAAAATCACGTACTCAGTTATGCATCATAAATGTTCAGGCATATTTGAAAGTTCTAGGGGGCTATAACATTTTATTCAAATTCTCAAAGACCTATCTGATAAAGAAAAGTAATCAAGAACAAATCTACTCTTTAGTTAGAGTGTGCATAATTTTAAGAAATAGAGATTAATTTGTAGATATAGGTCGGCGATCCAAGAAAAATTGTGCATCATGACTGCAGCTCCAACATTGATACTCACCAAGTCTCCACAGTTCAGCCTTTGCCAAGCATCAGGTCAGGGAGGTAAACACAGATTTCTGGCTACAGATAATGACCTCCTATGATAACTGTAGGAAAATCAGGATAAACCTGAATGTCCCACAACAGGGGGCAGCCTATAGACCACAGCAAGCAGAACAGGGTATTTATCAACATGCAAAGCAGCCTGAGACATATTGATAACTGAAAAAATCAACTCAAAAGCACTATGTGTCGTTTACTGCCATTCATATAAAATGAAGGAAATAAGGTCTTTGAGTTGCTACTGTTTTCTATATTAACAATTTTGATAGGCTAGATTCAAATATTATAAAGGTTTTTACTGAGGAGGAGAGTTGAGTTTGACTGGGAGGATATCTTCATTGTTCCATCCTAAAATTTGGGTTTTATAGCAAACATGGATCAGTATTACTACTTTGATCTAAAAACAAAAATGAGAGAAGAAAAGCAAGGAAGACTATTCTGGTCCTAAAAAAGCATGGGAGATTTGAGGTCCAATAGTTGTCCTGGGAACTGATATAAAAATGATTGTTTTACTTTGACCTAGTTCAAATTTCAACTACCTAACATGGCAAGTAATGTTTGTTTGATTTTAAATTGGCATGATTTCATCTCACAAACACCCACATTCTGATATGCTGACTTACAATGAAAAGAAAGGCATGATCCACAGCAGTGACATGGGGAAGGATGTCTTTCCTGCTGTTGGCAGTTCTGTGCAGGTGAGGCCAGTTGCCATCTTCCTGGATGAGCAGAGGTTGAGAATTACAGGCATCAAAATCAACTCTTAACAAAGCACCCTTGTCCTCCACGTGGGGATGGCTATGCCATCCTTCTTCTCTGTCTAGAATACTCTGCTCAGCTCTCTACTCAAACACTGTCTCTGTGATGTGTTCTCATTTCTCTCAAGCACAATTACTCAGGTATACTCATTCTTCCCAAACCATAGCATGAATGTTTCCCATCTGCATCTGTTCACAACATCTAATTCTCACTATTAAACCATGAGCTCTTAAAAATTATGAATGGAATATGTTTCATCATTTGTGATTTTATTCTTCATCCTATCCCTTCAAAGGAGCTCAATAGCATACAATGAATAAATTTTTAAAATCTTGCGCCTCATGGAATACAAAATTTATCAATGAAAATAAAGCTTTTACCCTCTGTGAGAGACTAGCAGATTTATTTGAAGAGTTAAATGAACAACAAAATTCACCTAAAAATGATGAATTGGTTTTAGTATAATTAACTCTAACCTTACTGGATATATTAGTAGATCCACAGAAACATTTCGTCCTTGGAAGTGGACTTCAGTCAGCTTTAAGGAGACAGAGTCACAGACATGAACCATGGTGGCACCCATTGCAGAACCGCTCATTGGAGTGCTTTCCCATGATGCTTTGAGCATTTCCTGTCTCTAGAATAGATATGAATCTCTTTGTAAAGCACCATACTGACTTTCTGATGGCAACCTCAGCTTAACGTGCATCACAGTTGGTGTTAGTTTTCAGAATCTAACTGAAGTCTGGCCATTAACAAAAGTAAGTCTCTGGGTCTTTATGTTGGGAAAACATAAATTCCAGCTGTGTCTCCCTTTCAGAGCTCCCCCCAAGATCACAGAGGTCCAGTGGCTAGTTCTCTAGATGTGGTTAGATGTGTTCCAAACCATAACCAGAGATGTGTACTTTTATTTGTTGTTGTATTAATGTAGGTTTCCCTATGTGAGATGCTCAAAACATTTAGCAACAGGAAATGAATGCTGGCCATAACCACTGTCATTCCCATGGGCCTGCACTGGATGAACTTTACCTTTGGTTCCACATATAATGTCTCAGGAGTAGGTAGGGTAAGGAGAAGAGGTTTAATTGCTTAAAGACTTTAGAAAAACTTTGCTTTAAAATGCCCTGTTATTCTATTTCTAGCTTTACTTCACTCTACCCATTTCTATGTTAAAACAATATAAATTTGAATTAGATGTAAAAACAGCTATAAATTCAGAAGACAGAATGTTACTATTGACTGAGTGACTAGAAAAGAAGACGGAAAAGCATTTTAATTTTTTTAAGGACAGTCAGACTTTGAACACTTAAATATAGAGACTAGATTAATTTAAGCAGAAAAGATGAAAATGTTGCCTAATGATTTTGGCATCAGGCTCTGTAGTGAGACATCAAGCATTTAAATTTGGATTTTAACATCAAATGTGTAAACTTGCTAAGTTACACAATCTTTCTAACTCTCTATTTATTTATCCCTATGATGGGAATGCTTAAATTTTCTCATAGAGCAGCTGTGAGTGAAAACTTGACTTTTTCAGGATTTATGAAAAGTCTTGGAAACATCTTTTAATGAATGAGTCAGCAAAGGCAAACTTCATAAGCTACACACACTCACACACACAAACATATGCACACACACATACACACCAAAGTCTTTCTCACCCCAATTTTAATAGAAAATATCTTCTAAAAATACATAAAATTAGAATCAAGCCACACAACCCTTCCATAACCTTTTTGTACATCTACTCATCCCAACCAACTCTGACATGCACCTGGGCAGGAGATAGAGCAAGGACAAAGGCTGAACTTGGTAAAGAAAGCCTGGTCAGAGCAAGGGAAGCATCAAATGTTGGGGCCTGGGCATCAGCTGTGTGGAACATGTATAGACTTTGGGAGCATAGACATTTATTCTTCCTAAAGGCAACTATAAACTGCATTTAATTCTCCAAAGCACTAAGGCTTCCAGGGGTGACAGAGTAGATTGTATAATATTAACTCATTTGCCAAACGTAATTATAAACTCTGGACAAAATATTAAGAAGTAAATTATTTAAAGGCACTTGAGAGTTATCCAAAAGAATAGAAACTGAAGAGATTTTTTTTTTCACTAAAAGAAGAGAACTACAGAAAAGAGAGTCACACTTTACTGTCTTTTCCTAAAGGACACTTCCAATTTTTTCTAGATCATGAGAGATAGAGCTCAAGAAGAAGGCCCAGTACTTTAGGGCTCAGAAGTCAAAGGTAAGGTTTAGGGGAAGCTAGAGCTGCTGAAATTGAGGGAAAGAATCCCAGGAAGGAGGGAGAGACCAGCCCCTAAATCTGAATGCAAATTTCTCTCAAATTATTGCCCACTCTGAACTAATTACTCAAGGGGTAAACGTTAATGATCACATGTTAAAATATCAGCTGGAAGACTAAAAAGGTCTGAGAAAAAATAGTTCAGAGGCTGCCTGTCACTGGGGAGCCAGTTCTTGTCCAATTATAGGGATTTGCTAACTATTTCAGGCTTTCCATTAGATCCCAAAGACTAAATTTTATGCATAAGGGCCATGCTCTGGGATGAAAAGCTATGTGTTAGGACTAATGGATAAAACAAAATAGAGTCACTAAAATAAATTGCAAAACCAATCCACTTGGAAGATGATATAAGTAATTCACTGGTAACTTAAATGCCTGCTAGAAAAATAACACTTTTTAGAGAAAGATAACAGAATCCAGAGTTCCTACAAAGTATTATTTACAATACCTACACAGTAAAAGCAAACAATAAAAAATATATTTTAAAAAAAGGAAGGGATTGTCGGAAGGGATAAAAGAGCAAAACAGAATTATGCATTTTTACAATAGTTTTACTTAAATTTAAAGACACAAAAATGTCAAGGGTAAAAATATGGAAAGCACTAAACATAATAAGCCTATATTAATATCCAAGAAAAAAAGAGATCTCAAGATAAATAGGTTTATTGTATAAAGATAAAAGGTGACTACATCAAGAAGATATAATAATATCATATTGGAGATTCAAAATATTTGAAGCAAACTAGATCTAAAGAAAAAGACAAACTCTCAATTACAATTGAAGATTTTAATACCTCTCTCTTTATAAGTAAAACAGGTAAACAAACGAACAAAACCAAGAAGGATATAGAAGACATCATTGTGAACACATTTACCTAAGCAATGTACATGGAATCCTACACACAGCGATGGCAAGTACATACTGCTTTCAAATGTGCCTGGAACATTACTCAGAATAGACCATCTGTGGTGCCACAAAGCAAGTCTCAATAAATTTAAAATGGTTGAAATTATACATAGTCTGACTATAACAGAATTACACAAGAAATCAATAAAAATGAAATACTTCTAAAATCTCCCAACAATTTGAAAATTAAGCGAAACACTTCTAAAAAAAATTCCAACAGAAATTTCAAAGAATTGTCATCTATTTTGAACTAAATGATCATGAGAACAGCATATCAAAATTTTCAGGATGTGGCAATAGCAGTTCTTAAATGAAAATGGATAGTTTTAAATATTTATATTATAAAGAGCAAGTGTAAATTCCAAGATGTATGCTAAGGAAGCCAATAACAGAATGCTAAATTGAACAAAAACAACAAAAAAAGCAAAAGAAAGAAAGTAATAATAGAGTGGACATATAATGGAGTACTTTATGCCAATTAATTAAAGAATTAGATGAAATGGCACAATTTCTTGGAGAACATGACAGTGAAATTAATGTTAACTGAGATATAAGATGGTCCAGATTCAATACAGTTTACCCATTGCCTGCTATGCAAGAGATAGCCAATAACCATTATCCATGGACCTGTAGAGTCTAGGTCAGCAAGGTAAAAAATCAGCACAAAATGGGTTATAAGGACAGTAAACTTATCTAGAGTTCAGTAACAACTTTGAGTTCTTAAACATACAATGAAGATCATGAGGAAAATAAGGTCTCTGGAAATATTTTTATAAGAATAGGAAGATTTAATAATTCAGTATATCGTATGTTAAAATAGAGATAAAAATAATTTTGTTTCCATCAAAAGGAGAGGATTTAAGTAGAACTCGTGCCCATTTTTCTCACACTGTGTTCACACTGGGATTGCAAGGATTGGACATACTTTTCCTGAGTAAAAGGGCTGTTCAACCCACAAATGCTTAAGGAGATTCTCTACCTCAGCATCTCTTAGATTCTCCGATTTTCAAAAGGGCCTAATGAGTCCTCAACAACTTCTATACAGAGGACTTCTTCCTCACCCTAATTGGACCTCAAACCTTCCCTTCCCGTAGGCTCTATGATGTAGAGGATCTTGTGACATTTACACCGTGGGAAACCACCACTGGGGAAGCCCTGTGGTAGTGTTTCACTCTAAGTATTAGATCAGATGTTGGTTCCAGGTGTTTCTTACGGGGTAAAGGAAGCATCAAATAAATATGTTCTTTAAGAAACTTTTTCAATGATCCCCAGAGATCAATTGAAGAAGCAGCTTTTCTGGCTTCTGCTGTCCCCAGGGCTGCATTCTCCCACCGGGTCCAAGTGGCACCTTAGGATGGCACACACTGGCGCTCAGAGCATCTGTCTGGATGTAGCTCACCTCCGCACTCAGGCAACTTGACAAAGGCCTGATGCCTCTCCATAGGGCACCACATGCACACAGGGGGCCACATACAAATTTACTGCAGGAGCTCTGGGGACATTTAAACATTTTCATTTAATACACAGCAGATCCATTTACAACCAGAGTGCACCATGCACACATCTCTGCTCCTGCATGCACTAGCTCTGCACCCTATAACCGCCCTCCTCCTGGCTTCTTGGTGCACAGAACTGCACGCTCATTTGCATCCCCTGTTATTTAAGCTCTGTGTTATGGCATAAGGTCAGATAATGGTTTTTCTGCACTAAAACGCCTCACGTATTTCGTATTCAAGAATCTTAGTTTTAGGGCTTCATTCAGCAATTTTATTTGGAATTCATAGTATCTTTGTTGCGAGGCAGCTGTCACAGGTCCCCCTACAGGGCGGAAACCTGTGATCATCCTTGCTAGAGAGAATGTTGCAGGCACTGGAACCAGAATGCGGGTCGCCTTCTGTAAACAGAAAGGAAAACTTTCCAGACTCCTGACATATTTTTATTAGTTCTCTTCCTCTGTGAGTGATCTGCAAACACTAAATTAATAGTCACCAGATTTACTTTCTCTTCCCAAATTATTTATCATGACACTGCTATCCAGGTTGTTGGGGAATTCCTTAGTTTTTATGTCCTAAAGAGCGATCACATGAGCAGATCACATAGGGCAGTTCCATTAAAGAACAGCTGTGAGGTACAGTCATGGGAAAGGACCCCCCAAAAAGCGCGAGACATTCAGATCATTTCTTGGTGAAAAGAGCTCCAGTCTGCTTCATTTTAAATTAAAATTTTGATGATTTTTTATTGTTTTAATAAGCGGGGCATAAATTCTAAAATTAGTTTCGCTAATTCCTTAAGCCCTATTTCAATCACAGTTTTTTCAAAAAAATAACAATACTCTGCATTTGAATCATCTTATCAAAAACTATATTATACTCCTAGGATTTATGCAGCTGTACAAATTCTTACTGGGAAGATATTTTATGAATGAGATTCCAGTGTAATTCTCAAAGTCCTATGACATTCTAAAACTAATAGAACAGAATAGTAAATATGAATATTTTATTTGTTTATTCATTCGTGTATGCATCAATTTATTCTTTCATTCAAAAATTTGTTTAATTCTGTGGTTACAGACCTACTATAGATCTGGCTTAATGGGAAGGATGTGGGTGGATATGATCCAGTGTAATGGGGTGTGGTTCTGAGACTCCTGAGTTCAAATCACTAACACATTCATCACTTTAATCAAAAAACGATTTTCCTGGTGTTGTCATAGGACAATTGTGCAAGAAACATTCATGTCTTTGTCCCTCTTTCATGGCAGAGGTCACCTGTTGCCCTGCTGCCTCCTGCTCAGGTGACTCATTCTGGCCACTGGAACAAGAGCAGACACAGGAGCAGGGCACTACACGTGTGCTGGTGGTCCGAGGCCCTTGGCTTGGGCCACCTCCTGCACTAATAAACCAAGCCTGGGAGCCATCTTCCCCATAGAGGAAATCCTAGAGCCGGCCTGACTGGAGGCGCATGCGCGGAGCGCACAGAGGTGGCAGACTGCGCATCTGGGCAATGAAAGAACCGTGCTGTTCCACGTCTCAGAATGACCATCATTGACCTTGGCCAGGATTAGGAGGCTGTGCAGTCTATGCTGATAGGTAGAAAAGACACAGATAATGATGATGATAATAATATGAGCTAACATTCATTTGGGGCTAATGGTATCCCAGGCACTACCCCTCGCTGACTTAATCCTCCAAGAGCGCGATGAGGGAAGTACCAGTCTTTCCATCCTGATCTTAGGGAGGCCAAGCCGAGGTCACACAGCAGGCCAGGCCTGGAGCCAGCCCTTTCCAGAGAGCTGAGCTGCATTTTGCAAGCACTAGAACTGGATGTGTGTGGCCACCTTACCTTCAAAGAATGAGCATCATACAGAAGAGCCAGATGGCTCTGGACGCGGTCGTTCCACGTCTCAGATGATTTTTTATTGTTTTTAAAAAACAATTGTGTGGCATGCAGACACCATGTACGTCGCTGTCTCATGTGTATCCTATGTAATGTGGGCATGCATCTGTGTGAGCATATTTGTGTCAGTGTGCCTGTCTACCTAGAAATACACAATATTACAGGGTGCAGAGCCACCTTGTGCAGGAGGTGGTTCAAGTCCAAGGTCTCAGACCACCAGACTTGAAGGGAATAAGTCTTCTTGCTGCCGAAAACAATCCCATTTTGAGCCCATGCTCTCTCCTCTTCCTCCAGCCGTGGTTCTGCTTCTTAGACATCTGGCCATCGCCTGCACCTGTGCGTAAGTATGAGTCCATCCGAAACGCTGACATTTTGGGCTATTATGTACCATTATGTGTCGACAATTGCATCAGCTCCACTCCTAAAGGTAACACAAATCTCCCAAGTCAGGGTTCCATGTATTTGCTACTAAAACTGTATCTAAATACCCAAAATGTAGTGAGCAATTGAGATGATTAGATGCAAAGTTAAAAAACAAACAAACAAAACAATTCCAGCCTCTGTTTCAAGGACGCTCTTGTTGGTCCTGTTCTGAGCCCACTGTGTAATTCCCCTAATTCTGCCTTTCACTGAATTCTCATGACTGCAGCCTGGCAACGCCCACCTTGTTGCTCTAGGTTTTGGAACTCCTCTTGGGGAGGCTGCATTGTGGACTCGGTTCTACGTCTGAAATGCAGTTGCACCATTCGTTATACTTGTGGTCCAGCGTGAATTAGCACCATCCCTGCAAGGTTGTGCATTGAACCAGGAAGGAATGAATAACTTCCATCAGACATCCCTATATTTTATGTCAAGGCTCTGCCATGTCGTCTGGAGGAAAATCCATTTAATGAACCTGGCCCTCAGCAGCTAGGTGAGTGGCAGAGAGGTAACCAGCTGCTGTCCAGGACACGGATTGATACCTGATGTGGGCTGCAGCTGGAAACATGGCGGGTGTTCAGACGTGCGTGGACCAAATAGGACTCCACGCGCCACCCTGTTCATTACAGGAAAATGACAGAGGATTGCTTTGGCGAGCATCCTGCTCCAATTTCACCCTCTCCTGAGAGAGTCGCCTTAGAGTTCAGCCCTAGCCCCTTCTCCCTGTAAAGCTCCCTGTTCCCTGATTCCTGGAGACATTCTGTAGTTAGCACACCCAGAAAGCAGAGGCTCAGGGTGACCTCACACCCACATCATCCCTGTTCTGAAGAACCGGGGCCATGCTCCTCTCTCCACTAGGCTGCCATTAGTGGCAACCCCCTCTTGTCCTTTTTAATTTTTAATTACCATTGTCTGTTCACCTTTGTTTTACCCATGACATCTTCAATTTAAACAGTATCCCAGAGGTTGATGTGCAGTTTTCTTTTCGGCTTAAGTGACTGCAGCTCGTTGGGTTGTTAATTATGCAGGGAGGTTTGCACGGCTGAGGCTGGTAATTTGAATATGCTCTGATGTCAGGTCTGTCTCTGGGCGGCAGAGCCTGGGAAAGGATTATGATGATGTATATATGGTTCATGGCTAAGTGGGCTAATGAAAGGACCTCATTTAATCAAACACAATTAATTAAATTAACTTATGATATTAACCCATCTTTCTGTGCATGTATAATTTATATTAATTGATTTGCTGCATTCCAATGGACCAATCCGGTGGGCTGCGGACAGCCTAAGGAGGAAGGAGGTGTCATTAGCATGGCTTTGATGCAAACCATAATTGATGGGTCAGTGTGTTTTAGGGATGTAGCAAAAGCTTTGCTAATTGTCATAAGAAGTTGAAATTGATTGTGTCTGCATTAGTACATAAATTTAAATTGATTAATGTTTTGTTCTAAAATTAATGTCCTTTCTGGATGGGTGATACAATGCTTTATTTATTGGATTCATTAATGCAGTCTAAGGAAAAATAGTGTTGAAGTTAGAGCAGATCATTAAGAGCGAGTTCAATGGGACTTTCGTGGAGTCAACAGCATCCCACTGCTGGCCTGCTCTTCGGACATGTTTGAGCACAAAAGCCTCTGTGAGACCGTCCAGCTCCAGCGTTTAATTACAGCTTTTACAGACAATTACTACGGGAAGACCCCTAAATGTGGAGCACAGTGTGGGGTCCTTGGGGTGAGGGAATCTAAAAACAGCATCACATTCCAGCCGAGGCTCAGATGTTTACACTGACCTCTCCCACAAAAAAGGGAATGCTCTCAAACTTGCTTGAATGGTAATTTGTATTTTACAGCCAATTGACAGAGATCACAAAATCTAAAATCACAGACACTTTATGAGGGCGTGGAATTGTAGCCCAGGCTGCATGTTTCCTATACCCTCCCTCGTGGTGATTTTTATTCTGAAAATTCTCTAGTTACTGTGATTTGCAGCCGACCTGGGATTACATTTGTAAAAGCAGCATTTAAGTGGGTGAACTTTCCCAACCTGGTCTCTGATATTTTGGAGACCCGTAGCTAAAACCACTTACATCCAGAGCATAACCCGGAACTTGGTTATTACTAAAGCACAAAAACAAGAAGACAGTGAGAGACCTACAGAAAAATCAGTTTAATTCATTTATAACTCCTTTTCTTCTTACCAGAGAAAGCTTAACATCTGCTTCTTATAAACCAATTATATAGAAAACGTGGAATGCATCCTTTTACCAAATGGTTCTTTTTTTATGGGTGGAATAAAGCAGTGTGGCTCTTGGGTTTTTACTATGGAGCCTTCGTGCTCTCTCAAATGGGACGTCTCTGTTTTCACCAGGCACGTTTGAGCCTCAGATGCCAGAGAGAAGACGAGATCTGTCTCCTCACTGCCAGTTGAAGTATGAAAGTATTATTTACAGACAGCTTCTGAGTCTAAAATGGTTGAGTTATATTCAGATATCGCTCCATGTGGTGGCACCATCGAGTAACAAACAGTAATTGGTTCTCAGGAAGTAACTTCTTAACTTTGGGGATTGCGGTCATGGCTGCCAAGTGCTGCTTTTCTATTGTCAGATTTTAAGGACAGCAATCCAAAGCTCGGTCAGATTATTGTGTGATGAGTTCTGTCGCAGCTGCAATTGTGTGTGCTGCGTGGGAAATGAAGCTCTTATTACTTGTTTAAATTATGTTTAGTGCTCCTGCTTCCTGTAGTCGGGATTTACACATGCCGAGTGTGTGCTGGGCACATAAAGCATATTTGTATACGCGTCAGCTTCTTGAACAGCCAGCCAGAAGCCAGCTTGGATTGGAAAATTCCCACGTTCTGATTTTTGTCTTCAGAATGAAAATGGGAAGCAGCTCATTGCTTGTTGCATTGGAAATACTTACCAAAAAACAAATCTCCTGTCTTTTACAAGAGTGCTTTCTGCAGGACATGGGGTACAGGAAAAGGGTCCATCTCCCAATACGGGGTTATTTGTCAGTGGTTAATGGGATTGAAGCCAACGGGTGCTGGTGA
The DNA here is from genome assembly GCA_026230045.1 of Corynorhinus townsendii. Lineage (NCBI taxonomy): Eukaryota > Metazoa > Chordata > Mammalia > Chiroptera > Vespertilionidae > Corynorhinus > Corynorhinus townsendii. The sequence goes on along the minus strand of JAPDVU010000007.1, from coordinate 41,707,333 downwards.
CAGCCGCTTGGGAAAGAGGCGTGCCGGGCAGCCCCATGTCAGCCTCACATTGCAGGAAAACAACTCGAGGTTGCTGTCACATCACCACGTGCACGTTTCCAGCACAATCACTTTAAAAAGCTATTTTTAAAAAATGATTGTCCTGTCATTGTTGCTTTTGATGTTAATTGAAAGCAGCTAAGGAGAAAAACCAAGTGCAGACATCTTCCTGGTTATCGGCCACACAGAACTCACGGGAAGAGCTTGGGAATCAGGGTCTTAAATTTAAATGTTTGCTGGCATTTCTGAAAGTTGGGGAGGTAACAAAGATAGTGATTTAAAATAATATTGTCTTAATCTAGCAGTTTTGTGAATGGGCACAGATGTTCCAAGAGAAAATTAACAATGTCTTGTGTAGAAAACCTTAACTGTGTGCAGAAGGTGGTGGCAATTGGAATAATTATTTTGCTAATCAGATAGTGGTTTATCCGGAGACAGGGCAGGGCTCTCTGCTGGACCCAGTCCCAGGGAGTGGGAGCAGCCCAGGAGGCTGGGGAAGAGGAGACCAGCTTCCAACATGTCACGTCTTCTGTTGGTGAGGACAGGATTCTGCTGACCGAATCCAATGCTTGCTTTCTGTTTCAGATCCAGCCCCAGACCAGCACCGGCTTGTGTTAGAACTGCACGTCAGGGCTGTGACGGTCAGTTCTCCTCCCGTCCCTGACGACACTGAGGAGGCCTCAGCGCAGGTGGAACAGCCCCAGCCAGCAGTAGGTGTCACTGTGGGCAGTAAGAATTGTTCCAGGAGTTGCTACATAAGGGCAAGGATTTCCAAAGTCTAAAAGCAAGAATATAAAAGAATCATAAAATTCTGGCCAAGTTGAATGGGAATACTTTTAACAGCGGTCTCAAATATGGAATTGCTGCAGTTTGTTGACGAAGTAGAAATAAAGCCCCCTGAAACTCTTTTCGCTGAAACAAAACCCCCCTGAAATCCTGTTGAAACTCATGTGGACACACAGGGAGTCCTGCTGTCCATTACCCTGGAAAGCAACCAGCTCCATACCCGCAAGGACAGGCATCCCTACGCCTGCTCCCCTCTCCTCTCTGTCAGACAGGTGCAGCATTCACGTCCTATAATCTGAATACTACCCAACTGATCAGGGCTTCTGGTTAGAGATGTTCAATGCACTTCGTAGAGAGCCCTCTCCCTCCCCCACTCTCCCCCTAGTGACTTTGCTAAACGCCTACCTAAAACTTGAGAAAAACAGAAACATCCCTTCAGAGGATGGACGTGCTGTTATTATGTGTTTATCTTTAGGGATACTTTGCATAGGAGGCCGACGTTATCATGGGCCGGGGGGAATCACAAGATGCTAAAAAAAATGGTTCACTTTTATCTGCCTTTCCTTTGGACTCCCAGGTACAGAAAATGCTCAATCTAACAGGTAGGTGGTAGTTTTGGCTTCATACAAACACACTTTGCCCATAGGCAGCCAAGGTCTTCTTGGTTTGTATTTCTTGCTGCTCTCAGGATAAAGTCCCAGTTTCTGCCTCAGCCCTCTGAGTCTACAACCGAATGCTGTTCCCCCGGGCATCAGGTTTGGATAGGGGAGGGTGCAGTAAGGACTCCAGTCTAATGCTGTCCTCCTGGGCACCTGGCTGGAACAGGGAGAGGTGCGCAGTAAGGACGCTCTAGTCTAACGGTGCCCTCGGGCCTTTTCTTTGGAAGGTAATCTGTGCAGGAGAAACTGGATTTGTTGGAGGTTGATTTGCCTCAGATACATGTACTGCTTATTCAAAAACATTAAAGGACAGATTTATTTCTCCTCAGGCAGGTAACTGTTTGAAATGGCCAGTTCTTCCTCATCCAAGGGGTGGAGGGGGGGGGCAGATAGGAGAGGGTAAAAGAGGGTAAATGGGTGATGGAAGGAGATGACTTTGGGTAGTGAAATGCTCGATGTAATTCACAGATGATGAATTGTAGAGTTGTACACGTCAAACCTGCATCATTTTATTAACCAGTCTCACCCCAATAAAGTCAATAAAAATGGTTACGATGGTAAAACAAACAAGCCCTCTGAATTCTGTTGTGTTTCCCACACATCAGAAATTACTAGGGGAGGTCTGACCCCTATCTGACCCTCAGAGTAGGTTAAGGATGTGATCTTATGATGGACCCCGGGTGGCTGGAAGAGGCACCACTGTGTCAGCGAGGCTGTGGGTGCTGAACCCCAGTAGCATAGCTAGCAGAGGCGAGTGTTCTCACTGTCGTCTCTCTAAGGCTGTTTGCACTGTCTGGCTTCCTGTCCCCGTTCCTATCTACACAAGCGATATACTGACAAAGCTCACCCTTGCACCTCAAGTGTATTTACATAAATCAATAACCAGGAAAGGCTTACATGAAATTAAACATTTCACATTACACATAAATACACTCAGTCTTTAAGAAATAACTGTTGTGCTTAAATCTATCCCATATATTTTATGCTAAAATAAATATTTGACTTCTCTTACAATCTTCATTCTTAATCAAGATGTTACTCTAAAAATAGGATGCTGCCATAGGCTAAGAATATAAATTCCCTGTTTAATTTAGGATACTCTGCAATATGAATCAGAATTTGAATTATTTTATCTACTGACATCAAATAAAAGCTCAAATTTCAAGTGGTCTCTAAAGTTGCCCATTTTTACTATAACTGGACCATCTGCTTGAATTTGCTGGACACGCAACAGGACCTGTTGTACTCTTCTTATCAGCTTGCTGGGTGGGGAGGATCTTTATTTCTCAACTAGGAAGAATGATGCATGAGGACAGTTGAACTTTGGGGAAGGCTTTTATTTCCATGTGCTGGTAATAATGTTATGATTAATTCGTGTGGATTAATTAAATGGAGGAGAGAGAGTTTTTAAATGGCCCTTTAGTTTCTTTTATCCTCAGTGTTTACCTGATGATATTTATAATCTTAGAGTCTCAATATAATTTTAAATATTTCTTGTATTTCCAGAAATTTTTCAATAATTTGTTCCAAAGTAAGTAAATAGATTGTAAGAAGCCCAATGGCTTTTAAATACAGGTGCAAAGCCGGACAGGGATGCCTGCCATTTTTATAGTCATCCAAGGGCCACTTAAGGATCCCTAGGACCCCATGGAGTATTTGTTTCTTACTTTGTGTAGAAGAAACCAGACTGCGAGCTAGTATTTTTTTTTTATTATTGATTTTTTACAGAGAGCAAGGGAGAGAGATAGAGAGCTAGAAACATCGATGAGAGAGAAACATTGATCAGCTGCCTCCTGCACGCCCCCCAGTGGGGATGTGCCCGCAACCCAGGTACATGCCCTTGACCGGAATTGAACCTGGGACCCTTCAGTCCGCAGGCTGATGCTCTATCCACTGAGCCAAACTGGTTTCGGCAAGAGAGAGAGCTAATATTTTTTAAAAGTTCTGTAAAAAGGTAAAAAATAATAATAATAATTGATTTAAAAAATGCTGAGACAATAATGAAGCTAGACATGCCAAACTCAAACCCAAAGCAAACCAGCAGAAAGGCACTTAGGTTAGTGATGACATTTTTTACGCCTCCTGCAAAAATAGTTATAATACATGAAGGAGCAAGCCGCGGGTACAGGGCATCGTTTGAACAATTACAACAAAAGCATTGCCTTTTCTCTACTATAAACATGCATCCTGCATTTTGATTCCTCTTTTTCTAGTTGACACTGTAACATTTACAAATATTCATAACGATGGGACATATGCAAAATTTCACAATGCTGATGATAGCATAGTGCTTGTGCATTACTGTATGATATGCACACCCAGCCCAAGCATATGGGAGGTATTTCTAGACTCTGCTGTGGAATTTTGGAATATGTACTCCAACTAAGAACTGCTGCGACCATTATGCTGTGAAGTTCCAACCCTACATCTACACAGTATTATTTCACTTTGACCTGGCTCTCATGTACTGATTTTATGAAGAAAGTCCACTGAATTTGACTGTGGTATTTCATTTAAAGATGCCCATTAAGTGTTAATGCTTTCAACTGTTAAAGTAGTGTTTCTAATACACAGAACAACACTGTAAATAAGATGACCCCAGAGTCTCCAGAGGCCCCATGCCAACGTGTTGGACAGAAGCCAGACCACGCTAGTGGGTGTTTTACTGCAGACAAAGGAATGGGTGAGCACAAACCTTTGTTATCCTAAAATATCAAAATGTAAACATTTAAAAATAAAATTTAAACCCCAAAGTGGAACTCATTGTATATTTAAGAGCCTTTTGATAAAAATACAATATCAGAATTTTCCTTCTAACTCATCAATGCATGAAATTATAATTTCTTAAACTAATATTTTGGCTAGTGTTAAACCTAATAAGGTTTGTATTTATTTCCAAGTATCATGGCCAGTGAATGGAGAAACAAATTAGTCCCAAGTGTAAAAATTGCCTTTCTGTATAAATTGGCCCCCAAGGGAAATTTTCTAGATCGGTTTCTTGTTCCTGGACATGATCCAGTCAAAAATCATATTTGTCCCCTTGTCATGTCACCTTAGCAGGGTGAGCTGAGTACAAGGAACAGGTGGCCCTGGGTATTGATCAGAGATCATGGCAAAGAGCTGTTATTAGATGCTGAACGTACCAGGAGGGCGTGAGAAATGAAGGGTGCGGGGCCAGGTTATTGATGACGGCAATAACCGGGCTGGCGGGCCCTGGCGCAGCCCCGAAGAGGGCCAGACACGCACATCATCGGCCGTGCGGGCAGCGACAACATGAAGAAGTATAGGGCACAGCCTCTCACCTGGCAGACTTATTAAGTTCAATGGAGGAAGATGAACTGTTTCAATATGTTAAACACTGGAGGCTGTTAAGAAAGAGTTGCTGTCACAGGGAACACCATTGTTTGGGGAGCTTGCCTTGTCTTTTTGTTATTTCCTCCTTTTGGAAATTGGAATGCATTTCCACTCCAGCAAGACCCGTGTGTCTTCGCTCTCTGGGCTGGCTTTGGAGACAGAAAAATGCAGCCTCCCGGCATGAGCGCGGTGAATCTCTCATTTCTGAAACTTGCTGATCAACCTGGGAGTCAACCAAGGACGTAGGCTCAACTGTGCTGAATGCACGGGAATATTAGTTTCCTCTCCATTTGCTCGGCCATCCGCTCCAGCCAGCTTCATCACACACAAACCCTGCCACGATCTAGAAGGCGGTGTACCGAGCCTTCAGGTTTGGTGTGGAATGAAGGGTGGAGACCTAACCCACTTAACGCACAGTCAGAATATGCGATTTAAAACCCCTCAGATGTGATTAATTTGGGAGCCACAACAGATAAGAAATATAATTCTACCTTTTGCAGAAGTTCTGCGAGCTCTAAACTAAGATAGACAACACTCAATAGAAATTTCCCTTTAGGGGTAACTTTCTTCTGCTGCTGAAAGGTCACAGGTGACTGACTCAGTGTTTGTAATCCACGACTGCCTCAGACTCAGCACTTGATTTCAGGACCGAAGTTGGCCCTGCCCACTGTGGTTGGCATTAGCAGAGTCAAACCTAGACGCAGAGTTGGCAGGGTGATCATGAAGCGGAATTTTCACCTTGGACATAAGAGGTGCCGACCAGGCCCTTCAAGGAATTCTCTTGTGGTCTGGGTTCCAGTTCCCACCCTGTAATGGGAACAACTCAACACACCTGCTTACCTTTGCAGACTTGCCCAGATGAAACAGGTATCTTTTGAAAGAGCTGGTTGATCAATAGTTTCCATTCATTAAAAAAAAAACTAAGCTGTTTCCCAGGTTGCATGTCCCATATTCCAGCATAAATTCTGATGTTTCCTATGTATTTCTTCTTCCAATTTGGCTGTCAGATTCATCCCATAGTCCCCTCTTGCACAAAATCAGTTAGAATATTATACTCAAATTCCAGAGGGATGAGGACCCCACATCCATTGACTGTGTGTGTGTGTGTGTGTGTGTGTGTGTGTGCACGCCTGTTCTCCAAGCATGAGTTTTGACCAAGTTGGGCAAAGCAGCATTCTGATTTGCTGTACAGTGCTTGATGTGCTTTTTTTTCCGTGTCCTTAAAAAAGTAACTGAAATTTTAAAAATAACATGAAAATTGTGGAATCATTTCCAGGACAGTGGCACCAGTTGATACTGGAGGCTCTGTGGTTCTATTCACTGTCCCTAAGGGAGAACTGGTCCAGGGGTCTATTCCAGGCTGGCCACAGCACCATATAAATAAACTAAGTTAATGCCATTTTCTGTCCTAACAAAAATAAACCGTGTCCCTGCTCAGTGAACCCAAGAGCAGCAACTCTATTTAAACATGTTTATCACCAGCATCACTTACCCGCGTAGATAGAGACTGGGCCTAAGAAGGGGTCCACACAGCAACACGGAATTGTCTCATTAAGGTGCCAGCCTGGAGACCCAGGTGGATGAATCACTGCCATTAGCCGCAGCAATTACCAGGTGGTTAGAGAGCCAGGTGCATGCAGACCGGGTGCGGGCGAGGCGCACGGCTGCCACATGGCCCGGAAAGTCACACCCTGGAGACTCTGCCAGTGATTCCTCCAAGGAACGGGCATTCGGGGCAGAATGCACTGGTCTCTCCCTATGGAAAGCAGGCCAGGGATGAACCTAAAGAGTGATTTTGTCAGATTGAAGTGTTGCTTATGTAACAAGTATTCCTTTTCTCACAGATGAATGGTTTTGGATGGGAGATTCAGTTGCCCTGTAATTCATATCATTTGCTAATCTACCTCTCCCATGAGGCGGGTGGGGACCGTGCTCACCCTCAGTGCAATGGCAACACCTGCTGCATGACAGTTGCTCGACAGGGAGGACGTGAGACCCTGGGCTTGCACTTGGGCCAGGCCTCCTTGACAGCCCCTCTGCCATAGCGCCCTCCACTCTTCCCACCTGCTAGAGCGCTGGGTACTACAGTCATCTGTGCAGGACCTTGGAGTGTAGCCCCACACTGGAAGGGATTTTGTCAGGTTTTCCCATGGTTGGAAATGTAGAATCTCTAAGACTGGCTGGCACCTAGTAGGTGCTTAATAAATTTTAGTTGAATGGGAAAAAAATGAGTCACATCATCTGCAGGAGGAGCACACAGTGGACGATATTACTCCATTATATAGATGAGAACACTGAGTCTCAGAGAGGCTGACATGCTCGTGGGCACGCCCTTCTCTTTTAAAATGAACATGTCTAATTTCCCATACTCTGAGATGGTTCACATCCAACTGAATTCTTTACTTGGACAAGGCCTTTCCTTGTTGAATTGTTTATTATTTTGTCTTGTAAATATTGTAATATTGTGAGACACACATGTGCAAGTTTAAATGGGCTTATGAAGTGTGTAATTCAAAGTTGGAATGATCCCATAGATTAAACACCCCATTAAACTGATATAAAGAAATATTAGAGCTATTAGGTTCCATTTCCATTCTGATTCCTTTTCCACCATGATGTCATCCTTCGGGCCAGCAGCGGAGACTTTGTGCAGGGCTGAGCTGAATTCAAACCTGCAGGATGGAACCTCACACAATAAATATATCCTGGTCTAAGAGGAATTTCACAGTCATACAGAAATTCTTTTTTCACCACTAAATTTTGACTACTCGAATTTTCTCAGGGACAAAGGGGTAGACTGCCTTTCTACAATGATTTTTTAAAATATTATATTTTAAGTTTAAAAAACAAACAGAAGTATTTCCTGCTTGGGTCAGCTCACACATGGGCAGCAACGGGTGTGCATGTAGGCACAGAGGCATTGTTCTTATATGTGTCTTTCCCCTTACTATTTTACCTGAAGCATTTATGCATTTACTGCACATTTCCTAAGAATACACATTTTAATATTCAATAGCTTCATGAAACTTGAGTAATAATACACTAGTCACACTCTTGATATGACCATCATTCAGATGAAGAAGGGGCTTTTAGAGCAAGTATCAAAACTGCAGAGGATCTGAGCACGCTCTGAGCCCATGGGGAAGGCAGTCGGCGGAGCTGGCGAAAGTTCCTGGAGCCTATAGTCTGGAAGTGCCTCTGGATCTTAACCAGGACTCCCTTGCCGGGCAGCTGCCAACCCAGCCCTGCTGGGAATCCATCCTGGGTAGCTTTCACTGCTGGGAAACAATGCTGCAATCATCGCCAGCTCCAAAGAAATGTATGTTCTTTCAACTCTAGAGAAAAGATTGACTTCAGCTACCTGAAGGTGAGGTACATCTTTTATATTTTCACCCTATGCATGACACCATATTGCACTTCAGTAGTTCTAACACTTCTAATTCAACAAGAGGTCACATGATCCCTAATTAAGCAACAGAAACACCTGGGTTCTCTGGGGCTTGTTCTCCGGTGCTTCCCATGAAAGCAGTGTGGCTTCTGGCTACAACTTCACAAACACAAGGGAGGAAATGGTTCTTTAAAGAAAAGGAGGCTGGGAGGGCAAAGAGAGGTTTGAGGGGGAAAAACAGAAACAAAACCTTAATGTTTACATGGGCTGAAATGGACCACCCTCAAGAAAGAGCTAGCCCGCTGGTGTTTGGCGTCCGGACAAGCATCACTGTGGAGGACCCTCTCTGCCTGGCTGGAGTCGGCCTCTCCCTCCTCCTAGGCTCAGCAGCTCTGCCCCGGGGCTGAGCGACCTGGGAGAGGGCACCATGCCATCCCAGCAGATGGGTGTGCTGGGGGGCCTGGAATCTGACTCAAATCTGTGTCTTAGGGGCAACTTCCCAGCTAGGGACATTCTTGTTTATGTGAGTGGAATTTCACTCACATAGAGCATGGAATAGTTGCTCCTGTGCCCTATTAAGTTTTGTTTTTACGTTTTGAATCAGCACATAGAATGGGCATTGAATGGTGTGTATAGCACATGAAGCTATGGTCAAGAGTGGCTGGCAGTTTCTCTAGAAGACTGACCCCTGCCTCTGGTCCCGCCCACCCGATCTCCACACACAAAGTGCTCACCTGCAGCTTTGTCCAGGAGACTCTCACAGAGCTCAGTGGTGAACATAAGGTTTTGGGTAGAAGTTTAGCCCTGAGTTAAATGTCCTAGGAAAGCTGGGGAGTCACAGGGGGAGTGACTGCATTTTACTGCTGGGATCTAAAGAGAGTGTTTATTTGATGTTTGTCTTATGAGGGGCCCTGATGGCTGGATATAGTGTTGACCTTGACCAGTGCATGGTCCAGGGAGAGACAAAGGTTACACCAGTACATCCAAAATAACAACACTTCTTTACTTATTTTTAATATCAACCTACAGAAAACTCAGCCCCTCATCTCAGGGTGACTTGACCCCCTGATTCAAGTCCTCCCAGTTTATTGAAAATCACCTCCATGTAACTGGTGTATTCTAATCGTGGTTCTTTGGGGCAGTTAATAAAAGCTTCTGGCCCTTCCAAAGACCGATGTGCCCACATGGCACAGCATCTGGCCACCTTCACCAGGGACCCGACAGCCACCTTCACCAGGGAAGGGGTGGTCATTGTTTTGTTCCATGTGTGGGACCAATCCTCACTCCCATCGATAATATTTTTTCAGCATATTATAACATTATCAGCACTCAGAAACTAGAAGACTTAAGAGCCAATGAGATTTTGTCTTTTTCCAATTTCTTCCTGAAGTCAAGGGCCCTCCAGGGTTTCCAGCTTGGCCACATCCCTGTTCCTGTCTCCCCAGAGTTCCCAGCTGTCCCTAGAAAGCTTGTCCTCAGAGACCTGCTTCTGTCTTCGGGTGAATCCACACTGGCCCTCCCACCAGAACCTTCCTTTTCTGTTTCAATGCAATGAGATTTTCTTCTCCTTTTTTTACGTTTTTATTGGGGAAGGGAATACATTGGATCCACTTAAGAGAACTACTAAGATGAATGACACGATTTTTTTTGTTGCAGCCACGAGGAAGGAAGTCCATTTTAACATGCCTTTTAGGGATTTTGAAATTTATCAAGAAATGAGAAATAATCGAGTTCCCAGAGCCTCAGGCATTGATGGCATGTACATCATTGAGCATTGATTTTGTGCTCATGCTAGGGACACGGGAAGAGTCAAAAACAAGAGATGCTGGGATCGACCCTGCAGGATTTTGCAGGTTGAGTTTGCAGGAGAAAGAGGCATTTCTCGGGAGTGTCCAGCCCCAGCACAGGATCTATGTTTTGGCTTCTTTCCCCACCCTTTCCGGAGATAAAATACGGAGTTCCTGAGAGTAAGCCCACTGACTTTTAAGGCCAGTTCTTCCAGATAAAGTTAAAAACTGCCCTAAAACACTAAAAGACAGCACCCCCAGCCCACCACGACTCACTGTGGAGGCAGCACCTTGGTTTCAGAGAGGCCTCCTTCCCCTCACAGTGGGGTTCTGCCTCTGGCTGCAACCTACAACCACCAGGTGTATTTGTCTCAGTGTCCCAGACCCCAGATCCCTTTGTCTGTCCTGTCATTTTGAAGAATAGATGCCCAAGGCCTCCCAAAGTGAGGTGTGAATTATCCTCCCCATGGAGAAAAGAACGTCACAGGATCTGTATTGCCCTCCACAGGATTGAAATGCACACTCAGGAGCTTTCTATTTTACTATGTGTGACAGCAGCTCATTCATGTGTCCACCCATTCTCTGTCTCCCATTCATTCCGTAGATACCTGTCTCTTCCCTGAGCCGCCCCTGCCCTCCAAGAGATTCTGTTCCTTGGTTCACTAGAGCTGCTACCAACCATGACAAAGGACAGGGTGTGATAAACTAGTTCCCCACGAGGTGTGAATTACTAATAAGTGCTTAATGTGTTAGCCTTCTTAGGATCTTTGCATTTTAATAGGAGCAATTGCTTAACTGAGAGGAATGGATTTCTAATGGTGTCCGCCCCAGGGTGTTAAAAATGAAGTTTAGGGGAAATGAGGGCGGGTGCTTCCAGGATGATTCCAAAGGTGATTCCTCTGCTTCAATTGAAGAGCGAGGTTTTAATAAAGGTCTGACTCACCATCTTACCTCTCAAACACAGTGCACTGAACCCTGGTTTTACGCTGCAGAGATGAGAGGACAGGTAAGGCTGTGGCCAGATACGATTATAACCAACTTGTTGGGAGGCATTTCGTAATCTTGGAAAGCACAGAGTATCAGGAAGATACAAAAAGGGTAGGAGAAGAATGGAAGCCCTCCTGGGGTTTAGGAGAAGGCACTGGAGATGGCCTGGGTGTGCAGGCCATCTCCAAGAGTTTCCAGCAGGCCGACGCCTTCTTATCCTCAAGCCCGCGTGTGGGGGCACTGATATTTTTCAGCTCCTTGCTGTACATGGCCGCTCCCTTGATCTCTCCCCAGCGTGGCTGTGTAATGAGACGGGGCCCAACGAGGCAGCGCCTGCACCCAGGGGAGCCCATCCATCTTGATTCTATTCCCGCCTGACATGGGCGTTGCCCTGTGACACAGGTCGGGTCACAGCGTGGCCATTATCCCTCGTTTGCACACTCCTGCTCCTCCTAACCGCCGTCTGCAAGTCAAAGCCAGATGATTTGTGCCGATTTCATGGGGCACGGAGAGGAACATCCGATGGCTTTCTACACGGCTGCGTTTATACTGCCCCGTGCCCCTCTCAAGCTGCTGCGTCTGTCAAAACACAATTTCCCCTTCTTCTGGGCTTTGATAGAGCTCTGAGGACCCGAGGTCTCAATTATGAAATGTCATGACAGCACCACGCGATTTCACAGTCATTTCACAGTGTCGCTCTGAGCTTCCTCCAGGGCTGCCTGGACACGGCTGGAGGCCACAGTGGCCTCTGTGTGGGGACCCGATGAGGAGTGGGCTGGGGACCGGGAGCCAGGGCCCAGAGGTCATCTGTGGGACAGAGGAGGGGAAATGGCTGGGAAAAATCTCATCCATGCTCTCAGGGCTCAGCTCTTACGGGAGCCACACATCATCCAAGTGCCTGGATGAGCCACGCATCATCCATCTGTCCTTTCCTGCAGTTTCTTCAGAGACTTATTTCAAATGACAGTGTTGACAGGGATAGGGGGAGAGAGGTAGGAAAACAGGGAGCTTTGTTGTTCAAAATGGGGGGCATTAGATGTTACTCCCCCAAATATCTTGAGCCTTAACAACAAAAGTCAATACCACATCTAGTCATTCACATAATACCTGAAATAATTTTTATGTAAAAAACTCTCCCTAAAGCAATAGCTTGTGTTTTTCAATTACCAGCATGTGGGTAGCTCGCTCGGTCTCTTTCTGAATGTCACAAACCAATATCCTGCAAAAGGGTCGATGTCTTAAACCAAGAAGCACACGTTGCAGTCCTTAAACAGGCACCCTGAAACCCGTGGCTGTCATGGCGTATCTTGCGAAATGCTTTCCTGGTGCAAGGAAATCCTCCTGCTACTGCAGGAAAGGAGGAAGCAACAGGTTGGGGTCCCTCTCTCCGTTAGGTCACATTGTTCTCCGTTAAGTTTGCTTTTGAGCTCAAAGGAGATAAAAAATGAATATTTATAGTAAAGTGTTATGACTTTTGATGTTTGTAGCTGCAACACCAAAGCCTGAACTTCAGCAGCGATGTTCGAGGCATCCCTGCCACTGACCATCTTCACCAAAGTCTTATCTGTACTCGGCCTTGACTGTTGATATTCAGGGCCTGCATTTCCTCCCTGTCTCAGGTCTTCAGGCCTTGCCACTCCAGTGTGGTCTGGGATGGCCAGCTTCAGGCCACCGGAGTCCGTTAGAGGAAGAGATGTCAGACCCTACCCAGTCCTCCTCAGACAGAACTTCTCACAAGGGCCTGGGTGGTTATCCTGCCTACTCACTCACATTTGGGAGGCTCCAGTTCCCACAGTTCTGTTTTTTCAGCCATAAAGAAGGGGGCATCCTTCCCACTCTGCACCTGGAGCATCTGTCTCCTCGTCAGCATATTCCGTTAAGATCCGCAAGAACTACCATCGCCGAAACACATCTCCTATCTCAGGTCATTTAATTCTTGACCATTATTTTGTATAAAGAACAGCCTCCTGCTCATCTTAGCGAATTACCTTCATCTTACCTGGTCCCCTCTCTGAGTAAAGCCACACTCTGTCAGCTCTGAATTGTCTATTACTCTCTGAAATTTTTCTCTCTCTTTCTGCCAAACCATGTTCTTATGGGGTGAAGAAGACAAGGAAGAAAGATATTGGGAAGAGATCAATGTGCCAATGATTAATGAGCTTTCATTTGGATTAAAAAGCATCTGTCGTTAAGAGAAGGGTTGATTGAATGAGACTGATGGGTCTGGAAGCGGCCAGAATGAAGCAGGATGAAGGTTTCCTGTGCCCTTCCCCGAAACAGCGGGGGTGTCTGTACCAGCCAGCTGGCCTCAGGACATCACCTGTTACCTGTTAGCACACAGCTTTTCAGTGTGGCTGGGCATTAGGAGTTTGGGGTGTGTGTGTGCTTCCATTTTCACTTTATTAGGGTTTTGCCTAATGAATGTAATTTAAAAATAGAATTCACTTGTTCAGAGTCGCTTTCTCCCATCATGATGCCATTAATGTACAGAGCTGTTTCATGCATTTAGGTTCTTGCATAGGATGTGGATAACCTTCTTACATCCAAAATTCTTGGGAAACCTTACAAGAACATCCAGCGAATCAATTAGAATATCATGGTCAAATTACAGTGGAACCAGGGCCCCCTCTCTAAAAATGGTTGAAGCTCTTGGCACATTGCACTGGTTACCAATGCTTCATCTCCAGATGGCACAGATGAACAAAGCATAAGTCCCAGCTCACGGCTGACCTTGAATGCATCCCTGCTAATGCTTCTGTAACCTGCGCAAACTTGATCTGTGCTTCGTGTCTGCGGCCAGGGAAATCCACACCGGCGGAGTAACATTTCTGCCTATACACACAGTGCCTCATGTGATGTTACATTTAATTGCACAAAAGTAAAGACAGGCTTTTACGCAGTCTTCTCTGCATACGAAGTCTGGGGAGCAGATATGATCACGCTTTGCTATCAGAGTGAAAGGAGTGCACTTAAGCCGATCGATGAGCAATGATTCATAACATCAGAGTTATGATAAGCAGAGATTAGGGGGAAACAGCAAATTCCCGTGTCTGGGAGAGGCATTTCCCCTTGCTCATCCATCTCGAACATCTGGCTTCCTTCCAGACGTATCCATGTCAGCATCGTGCACTGCAGCCCAGCGTAAACGAATTATGCTGGAAGGAGGTATGTAGACACATTTCTCAGGCCTCCCAGAGCTGCAGGTTTCTGTTACTGAGTTCCTTGCATCAGGGGCATCTGTTATGACTGTCCTGAGATAATATGACCTACAGTAGATGGAAATGATTGTCTACTCAGCGTCAGGACACTCTGGTCCCAGTTCCAAGGGGCAGAGCGCTCCTCTCTTCCCACCCACTTATCTCCCATAACATTAAAGACTGGGCTGTATGTCTCCTCAGCAGATCCTGTGAGTGCATTAGATGCGTGGTGTCTCAATGTCCTTAGGATATCAGTCTATATCAGTTCTTCAATACTAATCATTTTAACTATAAATGCAAAAATAACAGACTAGTAAGAAAACATGAGATCATGTGGAAGATACAAATATTAGGTCTAACTATTTTTATTTGTTTACCAATATTTTATGTTAAAATGTTTATATTGATTTTTCTTTCCAAATAACTGCCTCTATTCTTGAGATTAAATATGCTTTCAATTTCCAATGATCAAGTGGTATATACTCAGTTTAAATTAACTTTTTAAAAATGCAAACCCTTGATTTAGACCCAAGTAAGCAGGTTGGAGACCATGGAACGGTTGGGGTGTGGAGAGTCCCCAGCTTACCTGTCTCTCACCACAGAAGTGAGCATTAGAGGGAGTTTGTGGTCCAAACTTCTTAGTTCTGTACAAATGCAAAAATAATTACCTGGAATGTGTCCTTAGGACACACAGTGGTGCCGACTTAGGACCCTCAGGCTGGGGAATAAAGTGAGCAAGCCACCTCGCAATTCGAACCTTTTGTTTCCTCACCTATGACACATGAGAATCAAATGTGAGGCTGTGCATATTCATGCCTTTCTACCCACACCTCACTGCTCTCTGCTCCGTCCATGTCCCTTATCCCCACAGTCCACAAAGACCACCACTTGGAGCAATGGAGGTACTAGTGCCCAGCCTTCAAGTCAGTTCCTTATGCCCAACCTGACCCAGCGGTTCTGGGCTGAGGGCAGGGAGTGATGTGAGTTCAAATATGAATCGTTGTACTTCTGCTGAAGGCTGGGCCCAAATTCTTTGTACCAGAGTCAGTGTATGTAGTGCACGGAGAGTTCAACCCACCACCATTTGTCATAGGGTGTTTCCTGTTTGGGCATGGTCATTTACACAATATTTTCCACCCAGTTGGGGAGTACTAACTGTGGGGGCTGGGAGACAGTCCACAAACTTGACCTAAGTAGTGTGTCAATGAAATTTCCGGATCATAGCTCAATATGCTTGTCTTTGTCCTCCAGACATCTGCTCCACCAAAGTGCCTCTAGCTTTGAAAGAGGGGGTCTATTGGTTAACCTTTAAAAAGCATACTGTTGACCTGCATTTCTAGGTTTTGTGAACAGTCTTGGAGTATTTACCATAACTTTTTCAGATTGACAATTGGACCCTTTCGTTTAAATTTAAAGGGACTTAACCTAAAAAAAGGGGTCTGGAAGTTGACAGAACATATTGAACTTAATATTTAAAATGGAACCAAATTAGTGTGTGAGGACTGGTTCCCTGTTGGTTCCCTGTGCGCAGACACACTGTCTTCATTCACATTCTCCCCTCACTCAGCAGGAAGCTACGCCGCATGGAGAAGGCCTTCACCGTCCCCTGTATGTGCTTCATCAGTTATCTACCTGGGAACCCACCCATTTCTTCTTCTGCACATCTTTGGGAAATAGTGTGCATTTGGGGGAAATGGGTTTGCTAAGGTAGCAGAGTGGCTGTGAATGTTAAAACACGTGGCTTGTCTCCTCTCTGGGCAGGGACTCAGCTCATTCACTTTCTCTTCCCCTCAAGTTGCCAGAAAACTACTTTCAGATTGTAATAAATGACGTCCCAACGCAGGTTGTTTTCAGGGGCCGACAGACCCTATTTGTTAGCTTTCGACCTCCAGAGCAGGTTCTTACGTTGTGTTTAATTAGAATTCAAGCTGCTCTTAATGTCAGTTCTAAAGACTCCATGGTAGAGAATTAGTTGCTACCATAGAAATCAAATGTCAGGAAGACACCTGGACAGTGTGAACCCTGGGCTGTAGCTCTGAGAAGGGCATCTACGCGGCAAGAGGCTGCAAGCTGCGAGAGGAACTGTGCAGGGGACCAGGGAAGGGCAGGTCCAGGGCTGGAGCATTAGGGAGCACCCGATGCATGAGGATTAAAATGCTGTCCAGGCTTTCAGCACAAGCTGTTGGGTGACACGCGCACAGTGTCCTCAAGGAGGCCCTGAGGCGTGGCAGGAGGCAGGCCTGAGCGTGATGTCGGAAGTGACTCTGCAGGCGTCCAACCCCACAGGAGATGGGCAGGCGGCCAGCTGGGTGCAGAGCACCAGTACATTATTGTTCTCATTCAGAAACCTTCTCATCATTTCCTAAAAAAATGACCCCAAGCCCCCCACTGCTTGTGATTTATCAATATTCTCACTTTCAGGTCAGGAAATAGAGGTAACCGTACTTTTGGAGTCACACTTGTTTAATTGGCTGTTATGTAGACTTTTGAGACCTGCATGGCTTAAATTTAAATGATGATTTAAATTGTAACCAACCCATAATCTCACTAACTTAAATTGAAATAATTATCTGAAACATCACCTCATTCCATTTTGAATTAATTTTCTTAAGTCTGGCAACCTAATTGAATGAGAGGAATTGCAGTGGAGAGAGGCCTTCCTCACATTTGGGTCTTTATTTTCCGAATATAAAATTCATATGTTTTTCTCAACAATTCATTAGCTGGGGACCCCCTCCAGGGATGGGAGGTCTAGCAAGGCAATTAATTCCTAAATGAGAGACTCCTGCTGAAACCTTTCCCACAGATCCAAAGAAAGATGCCCCTGAATGCAGGGTGCTGGTCAAGGGGTTCACCCGGAATGCGAATATTTATAAGGCTGCCCTCGAGAACAGCAGCCAGTGATTGTGGGATCCTTTGGTATTCATTATAATAAAATTAATTTTGATTAATTCATTCATTATTAATTTCGCATTCAAATGCAATTCCATAGAAACTGCATTGCGATTTAGCAATTAATTTACATGGCGAGATGGAGAAGCATTTCCTTGGTCCTCCAAGGCACAGCTCTCCGTCGTGTCAGAGAGTCAGGGGCAGGCCTGGAAGATGCATTTGTCTAGAAGTATCCCAGGAAAAATAAAAAGGCAGCATTTAAGTTATAAACGCTGAAGCAGGAGGGGATCATTCCTGCCTCGTGTTCTACACTACTAAAAAAAATAATAATAAAATAAATAAATAAAAACAAAACAACAAATTTTGCAGCCTCTCTTAGGAAGGAAAAGCACACACATATACTTCAAATGTCCAAGTAAAGTTTAGGTCTGTAAGCAGTTTAATTGAATTGTGAAAGTTTCTCCTTTCTATTATCATCTAAATGAGCTTTTAAAGAAATGGGGTTGTAATAAGAAACTCTGAAATGACTAATCGTAGGCCCATGGCACCCAGTCCTCACCCCTCTGCTTGGCATAAGGAGACTGACAATCAGTAGCTCATTTGGTAATAAGTGCATGTTTATAAGGCCAGTTCCAGTCGTTGGTGGGAATTCAGGGCAGTTCAGGAGCCCACTCTTATCACTGAGGCAGGGAGCCTTGCCTGTCCCTGGAGCTGGACAGCAGGTGGCCAGGGCTTGGGGCAGGTGTTGAGAGCTGGGCCTGTAGCAGGGACCACGATGGAGAGAGGCGAGTATCTGACCTGGTCTGAATGCATCCCGTGCTCTGGGCTCTGAATAAGGAATGTGGCGGGGAAGGCATGACGAAGGACTCTCCTGGAGGCAGACGTGCTGACAGGTGAGGGGAGCAGGAGGGAGGGCCACATCGAGATTCTAGGCCCGGGACCAGCACCAAGAGAGCCCATGGAGGGCTTTCCGATGTTCTCTCTTGGGCCCCAACACTGCGATTCTGTTCCATCTTGTAGCCACAGTGTTCCGGTGACGTGGGAGGCATGGGTTGTGTCCCTGGGAGGAATGAACTGGGGGGTTGAGTCAATGCACTAACTAGCCTTGTCCAGATGTCCTGTGTTAGGACAAGAGGCCCCTCTATGTGGCTTCGGGGGGCTCCCAGAACTCTCTCTGTCCCTCCTCCTGCATCATGGCACAGTGGTCAGTGCGCAGAATCTGCCCCTTCTCCATTCTGCTTTCATCAGACACCAGCATCCACAGGGCAGCTTGCACGTGGCTCCCTGACCTTTAATCCAAACAGGACGGGGCTGCTGGTGGCGGCGCCAGGATGATCCCAGGAAGCTCATGGAGGAGGAGCATTCCCTCTGCTTACTGGGAGGTAACTGTGGACCCCCACAGGGAGTGGGGACGGCACAGGCCCCTCAGACACATTGTGCTTCAGAAAGTGGACAGTGAGGGAACTGAGGCCCGCTCTTGTCTGTCTCCATACATCTCCAACAGATCTGTACACATGTAACATATGTTGGTGTGTGCATGTGTACAACTTCATATTTTTATTATGACCAAGGGAAGGAGGTCACGATTTAAAAGAGCAATAAACAGGAGAACTTGGTTCCAGGAAAATCTGAAAGGGACAGTGAAATGCATTTGGAAAAATAGGGGAAGTGCAGGCGAAGTGCCCACGTCGTTTTGTGATCACGGAATCGGTTGTAACTGCACAAGGAGAGGCCGCATGCCTCCTGATGTGAAATAAGCATGATGGAGAAGAGGTGCTTGAAGCTTCTGTAAGAACGAGATGCCAATGGTTTACAGCACAAACTCCTCAGGGTCCTTCAGCAACACTGAGGCCACAGCTGGGGAGCTGGGCTGAGTCTCCGCCTCTATCCCGGGACTCTCCAGTGGCTGTGTGGCCAAGACAGCTTTCTTTTCTCCTTTAGTGAGTGTGTCCTGTCCACAGGTCCTGCAGGGGTGACGGCTGTAGCCTTTGTGTCTTTATCCTTCCAAACCGCCTAGAGAGCTGAGGGCAGGGGCCTGTCCTGTAGTCAGCAGCTGCAGAGTGACCTCTGCCCAACCCAGGGAGCACCCTGCTGCCCGCAACAGTGCATTTGCTGTGACAGACCCTTTCCTGCGCCAGAAGGTCAGCTCTGTGTCCGGCTACACAGTCATCACACCTTCCACGTTCTGAGGCAGCATCTCAGCGGACTCCCCGGCCTGCACACTGTATATATGTACAACTTCATATTTTTATTATGACTAAAGGATGGACATCATGATTTAAAAGAGCAATTTAAAGGGAAGGAGAGTGAAGGCTCTCCTTCCCTTCACAACAGCCTTTGATACACGTGCTGGGCTCATGGGATCTAATGGGGACGTTTGTGGCCTATGCAATCTAGATGCCCTGTGTAGACTTCCTTGGACTGGACTGACTCCCAGTCTTGTCTGAGAACCAGGTTTTCTTTTTCCAACATTTGGAAGCACAGTGTGAGGCGGACTGAGCTGCGTTTACATAGGACCCCGGTGACCCCATTTACCAGGCCGGCACTGGAGGTGTCCACAAGGACGAATAGCTTCTGTGAACCACCATGTGCTCCACCAACACCTAGAACCTTCTGGCCTAAACAGAGGTTGCTGAGTGCCGTGCTCAGGTGAGACCCCCTTCAACTAGCACAGGTGATATTAGCCGAGAAGATGGAGAGGAACCCCCAGCTCAGTGAGGCCAGAGTTACAGACTGTTCAACATTGGCTGATATTTGAAGAGTTGGAGCCCATCATTCTGTAGGAAGCAGTGATATTGTCACAAAATGTGCTGCATGAAGTGTAACCAGCTCTGACAGCAGTGGGCATGACACGCGGTCAAGGAGGGGGGAGGGCCACTCCTCAGAGGCTCAGGGCTGAGATCTTTCCCATTTTCCTATTGAGGGGCGGGCTTCCTCACACACAGAACCTGGAATCAGTGATGCACATCAGTCCCTGGGAGGGCATGGCTGGGTGAGGGATTCCTGTATGCGTACACACAGAGTGCAAAATGTACACACACATATGTACACACATGGATACACACACACATAGTATATGTATGCATGCACATGTATATGTACACATAGTGCATATAATGTACATACATAGTATAAATAAGTATACACACATACAGGTGAGGCAAAAAGTAGAATTACATTTCAAAGGGAAAATAATACAATAATTAGCAAATAATAATACAAGAATACACTATATTTCATGTACTTTCAACTCTAAACCTACTTTTGTCCATTCCTATAGTATATTTAATGTACACACACTAATCCTATCTAATAAAGAGGGAATATGCTAATTGACCACCACACCCTTACAAAGATGGTGGTGCTCACAGCCAATAAGGAGGGAATATGCGAATTGACTGTTAAGCCCTCAAAGATGGAGATGCCCACAGCCACAAGATGGCAGTGAGCCAGGCCTAACCCCACTCGGGTCCCGCCACTCTGGAGTCCCCCAGTCCCCTCAGCCCCCCAGCCGCCCAGGGCCGGCCTGAGTTGCAGGCAAGCCTTAGATGGTGGCTGCCCAGCTGCCCAGGGCTGTCCGAGGCCCAGGTAACCAGGGCCAGCCAAGGTTTGCACTGCCAGCAGTGGCAGCAACAGAGGTGTGATGGGGCCATTACCTTCCCATAATTGCCAGGTCGTCTCCTGCCCCTGAGGGCTCCTGGACTATGAGAGGGGGCAGACTGGGCTGAGGGACCCCACTCTCCAGTGCATGAATTTTCATGCACCGGGCCTCTAGTATAGATATAATATGTATGCACACATAGTTTAGGTAATGTACATACATAGTATATATGTACACACTTGGCACACATAGTACACACATGTATACATGCACATGCCACACACACACACACTCCATTGTTTTCTGCCTGTGAAAAGGAAGTCAGTCTCTGGCAGGAACTTATGTTCAGCAAAATCACTGTCAGTTGGTTTTCTGCCTGCTGAGACCAAGTCCTGCATCACGTTTTTTCTCCATCTTCTCAGGAACCCGGAGAGAGAACGCAGATTAAATTGCTGTTTGAAACAAAACGTCTTGGTAAGTACAGTACACTCCAGAACAGGAGCAGCACACAGACCCTCCCAGCGTCACCCGGAGCCAGTCTGCAGGGTTTTGCGTGCACAGGGCACTTCAGACAGCATGCCAGAAGTCTGCTGCCATACAGTTAATGGATTTATCAAATACCTTATTTCATGCTTTCTGCTTTTGATTTATGAATTTTGATCCTGGAGACAAGGACCCTGTGAGTATTGATTGTGGGAAATGTCAGACTAACAGAAGTTAATTTCACTTGTGCATGTGGAAGTCTCTGATTCCCTGACAGCGCTGTCTGCAGAAGGATCAGCTGTCAGGCGCCCAGTGACATGGCACTGTCACCACAGGCAGCCACCCCGCACGCAGGACTGAGCTGCACTGTGTCATGGATTGAAGGGGTGCACAAATATGTATGGACGTGGGGTCTGGTTGTGGTGACGATGAAGAGGTTCGATGACTGGGATGCCACGAGGGGGTTGGGCATGATGCCATGTGTGGGGGGGTGCCCTGCCCTTTGGGGCTGCATGCTTTTGATTGCAATATGCCTGACAGGATAATGGAATGTCATTCTGCCAGCTCTCAAGTTGGTTAGGGACAGTTTATTTATCGATTGACTTTCTTTGTAAATTATCAGTCTTTTTCATACTCCAGTCAGTCAATGAGTCATTACTTATGCAATAATATACTAATGTGGTCCCTCAGCAGGTGCGTCTTTAATCCAAATTTCATGTGACTCAGAGGTCTCCAAGCTAGAAATGAGATGGTCTTCTAACTCTTCACACAGGCTAACTCACAAAACCGTAACATCTCAGTGGCATTTCATCACAGTGTGCCGTGTGGTTAACTTAACACAGTCATTGATGCAAATGGCTGTGTGTTAGTAAAATGAGCATCGGCACATTCTTTAGTTGAAACGTAAAGGAAAAGCAAACTAGAAGTATGTATAACACACACAGAGCATTGTTTTCTGTTACAATGATGGTGAGCCTTATTGCATATTAATTGGACTATAACTTTTTGGTCCATCGCTTTTTATTCTTGGAAAAAAAGTATCTAAATCCAAAGGTCCAATAGAAGAGAGTGTAACTAAGGTATGAGTGATGCCAGCCACTGTGTTACAAGTGTCTTGAAGAACATTGGCTGTTTTCAATACAACGTACTTTTTGGAACAGTGTTAAGGTTACAGCAACCTTCAGAGGAAGGTGCAGAGATTCCCCAAATGCTCCTATCCCCCTAGTCCCCACCCCCCACCTCCCACCATCAACATCCTCCGCACAGTGGCGCAGTTGTTGCAATGGATAACCCTACATCGATATATCATTGTCACCCCCTGTCATGGTTTCCCTTAGGACCCACTCTCAGTTTTGTACCATCCATGGGTTTGCACAGACATATGTCCACCATCACAGTCGTTTCACTGCTTTAAAAATCCTCTGTGCTCCACCTGATCCTCTCTCCATCCCCTCTAACCCCTGGCTACCACTGATCTTTTCATTGTCTCCATCCTTAGGCCTTTTCCAGAAGGTCATAGAGTTGGAATCATACCGTTGGTGTGGCCTTTTCACATTGACTTCTTTTACTTAGCAACGTGCATTTAAGGTTCCTCCATGTCATTTCGTGTCTTTAAATCTCATCTCTTTTTATTTTTTTATTTAAAAAAAAAATCTCATCTCTTTTTAGTGGTGAATAAAATTCCATTGTCTGGATGAACCAGTTTATGTATCCATCCACCTACTGAAGAACATCTTGGATGTTTTCAAAGTTTAGATCATTTCTAGTGAAACTGCTATAATCAGGGTTTTGTGTGGGCATAAAATTTAAATTTATTTTGATAGACACCAAGGCCCACAATTGCTGGATCTTATAATAAGAGTATATTCAGTTTTATAAGAAGTCACTCACACTGTCTTCCAAAGTGGCTGCACCGCGCTGCATTCCCACCAGCAGTGAAGAGTGAGACTTCCTGTTGCCCCACATCCTCATCAGCATTGGGTGTTGTCACTGAATTTTGTACATAGAAGATTATGTTGATGGCAAGTGAAGACAGGTTTACTGCCTCTTTTCTCATCTAGATTCCTTCCATGTTCTCTTCTTAAATTATTGCACTGCCAGGAATCCCCAGGACCATGTTAAATACAAGGGATGAAAGGATATCCCTGTCTTGCTCCTCATCGTAGGGGGGAAGTCCTCAGTCTCTCACTATTAAGTATGATGTTAGCTGAAATGTTTTCATCAAGCCCTTGATCTAGCTAGAGATGTTTGCCTTATCCTAGTTTGCCAAGAGTGTTTATCAAGTATAAATGTTGGTTTTATCAAATAATTTTTCTCTATCTATAGGAATAATAATATAGTTTTCTCTTTTAGTTTTTTAATGGGTTGATTTCAAAATATTAAATCAACCAAGCATTTGGGGATAAACTCCACTTGATTCTGATATATTATCCTATGCCGTTGGCTTGGAGTTGCTAACATTTTGTTCATAAGGTTTGCATGTCTATTCATCAAGGTTATTGGTGTAATATATTGGTGTAATATATTTTTCTGGTTTTGGTATTAGAGCAAAACTGACTGCAAAGAAATCAGTTGGGGAGTATTCTCTCTTCAATTTTCCGGAAGAGTTTGCATAAAAGTAGCATTAGATTTTCCATACATGCTTCCTCAGAGTTCACCAATGAAGCCATCTGACACTGAAATTTTCTTTATGGAAACTTTTAAAAATAATAAATTCAATTACTTTAATAAGCATGGGACTATTAAGGTTTTCTGTTTCTCCTTAAGTGGGCTTTGGTAATAATGCATGTCTTTCATGAAACTTCCCATCTTGGTTACCATATATTTAGCCATGAGGTCACCATTTCATGTGTCTTCATTCCTTTGTAGATTCAATCTCACATCGTTTATTTCTCTCTGAAAATCTTTTTTAAACATTTCTAAAAGTACAGTTCTGGTGATGAATTCTCTCAACTTTCCAATGTTTGAAAAGTATTTCACCTTTCTAAAAAATAGTTTTCCTGGGTTTAGAAATATGGGTTGACAATATTTTTCCATATAACATTAAAAATGTTGCTGTACTAGCCCAGCTGATTGGCTCAGTGGCTTGATTCCTGGACAGGGAACATGCCCAGGTTTTGAGCTAAATCCCCAGTAGGAGGCATACGGGAGACAGAAAATCGATAACTTCTCATTGATGATTCCATGTCTCTCTCCCTCTCCCTTCTTCTCTTTTTATGAAATCAATAAAATATTTTTTAAATGTTGCTACACTATTTTCTCACTTGTATTATTTCTGACACATATATATATATATCCTATATAATAAAAGCTTAGGTGGCGTCATGCCCACCCTCACGTGACACCCTTGCGCGACATCATCACAAGATGGCCACCACAAGATGGCCACCACAAGATGGCCGCATGCACAGTGAAGGCAGGGCCCGGTGACACTCCACGCGGTGAGGCCTGGGGGTCCCGCAGTTCTACGCGGCACAGAGGAGGCCGATCCCGTCGTGTTAGCCACCTTGCAGGGAGGAGACTGGTCCTTGCAGAGGAGGCAGGTCACAGCAGGGGAAGGCAGTTGTGGGCAATCAGGCCAGCAGGGGAGGGCATTTGGGGGCAATCACTTAGGGCAATCAGGCTGGCAGGCGAGCAGTTAAGCATCAATCAGGCCGGCAGGGGAGTGGTTAGGGGGCGATCAGGCTGGCAGGCAGAAGAGGTTAGGGGCAATCAGGCAGACAGCCCGTGAGCGGTTAGGAGCCAGTGATCCCGGATTGTGAGAGGGATGTTCAACTAAACCGGCAGTCAGACATCCCCTGAGGGGTCCCAGATTGGAGAGGGTGCAGGCCAGGTTGAGGGACACCCCCCCCCCATGCACAAATTTCATGCACTGGGCCTCTAGTATAATAATAAAAGGGTAATATGGTAATTAGACCGGAGAGCTGAACGACCTTCCGGATGTCCAGAGGTCTTTCCTGACAAAGCTGGGGCCTGAGGGAAGCCGGCCGGGGTCCCAGGTGCCAGAGGGAAACTGGTGCTGGCAGCCAGGGAAAGGAAGGCCTATTCTTGCACAAATTTTCATGCATTGGGCCTCGAGTATATATAATAAAAGCATAATATGCTAATTAGACAGGACAGCCAGACAAACCTTCCGGACAACTTTCTGGATGAAGCTGGGGCTTCCAGGGCTGGCCAGGGCTGCTAGGGGCTGCAAGGGGCTGCGAGGGTCAAACCCCTTAAAGGAATTCATGCATCTGTCCTCCAGTATATTTATACATTCTATAACCCTTTGTCCTGTATAGTCTATTTTTCTCTTTACTGTAGTATAATAATTTGTTATATCAATATCTTTTTTATTTTAATATTTCTCTTACCACTGTATTTTAGCAATTTAATTATGGTGTGTCTCTTTTGTGGTATGTCTTTTTTTTCTTTCCTTATTTTGTTGAGCTTCATGTCTTTTTTCATCAATCATTGTGTCAATTGGATTTTTAAAAATATCTTTCATATCTCTAACTTTAAACATACTAATATAGTTTTGAACATTTAATTGTCTTAATCTACTTAGTTTAACATCTGTATCAGTTCTGAGTGCTTTCAATTGAGTTTTGTTTTTGTTTTTATCATGATGGTTTGTGTTTTTCTTCTTTGTGTGTATGGTAATTTTTATTGAATGCCAGACATTGTGAATTTTACCTTGTTGGATGCTGCATTTGTGTGTGTGTGTGTGTGTGTGTGCGTGTGTGTGTGTTGTTCTATAAACAGTCTTACCTTTTTTCTTGGAAACAGTTAACTTACTTGAGTTACTTTGATTCTTGTGGGTCTTGTTTTGAAGATGTGTCCAAAGAGACCAGAACAGTTTATCCTGGGATTCATTGTGCCTTGCTGGTCAGGCAAGACCCTGTGAGTATACAGCTTTCTAGTCTGGCTGTAATAGAGCAGCTGTTCTTGGTCTCTGTGCACACTTGGCTTTCTTACCTCCAATCCTTCCGGGGGATTGAGTATTTTCTGATATACATGTGCTGGACACTGGAGGAAGGACCCTCAGCTGGGCTTCTAAATGCTCTCTTTGTGAAAATCTTCCATGTCCAGCACCATGTCCAGTTACTTCCAGCCACCCTGTTCTTTTCAGACTTTCTTCTCAACTCAGCAAGACCACCAAGATCCATCCCACCTGCCCTCCCGAGGCCAGGGCCTGAAAATTCTCATAAGGCAGAAGTCTGGGGGAAAACAGGGATTTACCTCCTAGTTTCCTAGTTTATGTCAATGATCAATGTCCTTTGTTGCCTGGTGACCAGTGTCTTAAAAATTGTCATTCTATAGATTTTGTCTGGTTTTTGATTGTTCAGGAAGAAAGGTAAATCCAGTACCGGTCACCCTCCCTCAGTCTGGAGCAGTAAGTCCTCTCTGCACATACTAATCACCGATTGCAACATGTCCCAGAATCCGGGGTGGCTCTTGGAGGCAAAAGATGAGAGTAGGAAAATTTTAATTGAAATTCAGGAAGAAATTGAATATATTGGCAGAAGTTTCTTTAAATAGATAATTTATTTTATAGTAAAATTGAATGTTTGTATTTACAGCATTCACCAATAACACAACAAAGTTTAAACTAACCCAAAGTCTGACATATTTGTTACATTTAGTAAAAGCTCTGTATAATACATATTTATTTGTAAAATTACGTTGAAATAATTTTTGAGTTTTTGAGGTGTTTTTTAAGCCACTGACTAAATCAACAGTAGCATCATTTCTCACCAGACATCTTGCTCTCTGGATTCATAAGTTATTATTTGAGCCACTTATACAATGTCTATCAGTTTTTCTGTAGCATACCAGTTAATATGCTGCTTGCTGACTTAATTGGGAGTGGATAAGGAATTAGACTATGTGTATGTGTATGCCTCTCTGTATGTCTTAAGACTAGTATTTCAAATATGAAGATAGAAACTTACATTTAATAAGCTTGTGGAGATTGTTAGTGAGCTAGTGACCATGGCAGGTCAGGCATCTCACTCTGATGCTCTGAGCCTCAGTTTCCTCATGTTAATGTGTTAACGGGGGGCGGGGGAGGGGTCTGTAATGAACCACTCGAAGTTGTAAATGATTTAGAAAATGTGCAGTACAGCATAAACTCTAAATAGCAGCATGATCCATCCCCTTGCGTTTAGAGCCATTAGGAATGATGCCAAAGGGAAGAGGGCATGAAGCCTGATGTTTTTGGTCTGTCCATCAATTTCAAAGACCTTTTTGGGTGTCACCGAATTTTATAACTGTGATTATTAGTCTGCAATGTACTAGCTGTCTTCTTTTACAAGTGCTAGCGTTAAGAATGGCAAAGGAAATTCCAGCAGTTCTGAAATAGACTTTGGCTATATGTGCCTCATGTAAAGTGCCAACTGTTTTATAGTTGGCATATATCAGCGTTACCAATAACACACCATAAACAATTTTGAGTAAAAACATATATGAAGCATGAATAGGGAAGGAATATTTTCTGTGTATAGACCAACATTAGTCAGTGCAAAAACATTTTGTTTGCTTACATCTGCGTTATGGCACCACAAAACTCCAGGAATTCTCTTTAAGTGACCAAACCATGGAATCCCTTTGTTTTAAACATTGACACTTTGAGGAGCTGCAGTACAAAGCCGTCACATCTGATGTTCTGTGAGCATCAGTGGGTATCTCTCTCCTCTGCTCCTGTCCCCTGATTTCTGCAGGGGAGCTGCGGGGTCCTGGGAAGTCTTTCCCCACAACCAGTTCCAATGTCGTCACCTGTCATGAGCTAATCTGCTTGCCACTGACATTAGTTTAAATATCTTCATAAAATCTAAGCCCAAATGATTCTCAAAACATTTGATAACAACGTGGGGGAGTTGATCTCTCCCGTTGGACATAAATGAAGCAGCGGCTGCCACCTTGCAACCAAGAGTGGAGGCAGCGTGCAAGGGCCAACCTGGGAAAGGAGAGAGAGGGAGGAAACTGAGTCGTGGTGTGTGTCCCCTAGACGTCTCATTTACATAAGCCAGCGAAGCCCACGGCATCCTCATGGCCCTGGTGCTTCTAAAGTGCCCGCGTTCTGCTGTTTTGAGAGATACTGTTGGAGCATAGAGCAGCATTCACACACGGTCTCCACATCTGAGGTGTCTGCCCCAGTGCCCGCCTCCTCTGGGACATTTCCTTAGGGTCCTCACCATCCTGGCCTTCCTTGACCTGCCAGGTCGACCTCAGTTTGTCCTTTGGAATAGGAAGGATGACAGGACACTAACAGCACAGGGACCGCCCCCCCCCCCACACACACACACACACACCCAGGGCAGCAGGTGAAAGAACATGATGTGGGGTTGACAACAAGGGACTGGACCCAAGGCCCAGCGGGGAAGCACCTGCAGGCACTGAGAGGCTCCAAGTGGGCAGTAGCCTCACATCACGCTGTTGGGCGAGGTTGGGGGATGACAACCTGATTCTAGAAAGGACCCTGAGTATTTATTTCCATCTCTATTGGATCCTTATCTTATCTACATTCCTGGGACAGTTTTTGCTTTTGTTTGGGAATTTTAATTTTTTCTCTTCCCCTCCCCCACCCTTTGGCTTTTTTATCCTGCTGGTAATCTCAAACTGGAATGGTAACTTTAGGGGGTTAAATAAAGTGCAGCCACACACACAAGAGATGACATGATTCAATTTGATCATGGAATTCACCTCCTTCACCAGGGTGGGTTTCACCCTAAGATTCCCAGGCTCCTTTCCTGAGAGAGCCTTTCTAGACCCCCACGCCCCCTCCCACAGCCTACCCTGCAGCTGCCTGTGGAAGCTCACTGCCCCAGGCAATGGACTCAAAAGGCACCCAGGTGGCCCGGAATTTGGCCTCTGCGGCTGCCCCACGCATCGACTTCCTGTCACGTCTACTCATTTACAGTTTGTTGACTTGATTTAGAAAATAAAACCGAACTCGCAATTATTCTTTCTCTTTTTTTTTTTGATTTTTTTTATTGTTTTAAGTATTACAAATAGTAGTACATATGTCTCCTTTTTTTCCCCCCATTGATCTCCCCCCAACCTCCCCTACCCCCCAGTACATGCCTTCACCTGCCTGCCCTCCCCCCCGCTCTAGTGTCTTATATCCATTGGTTGTGCTTATATGCATGCGTACAAGTCCTTCGGTTGGTCTCTTACAGCCCCCCTCGCCCAACCTCTCCTGTCTTCCCAATGTAGTTTGACAGTCTGTTCAATGCTTCTTTGCCTCTGTATCTTTTTCTCACCATTTCTTTCCTTAAAAAAGTTTTGCCTTTGCATACTAGAAATAAACATATAATAACAAAACAAGACAAAACAAAAAAATGTTTGAGTCCCAATTTCAAT
Source organism: Corynorhinus townsendii (assembly GCA_026230045.1). Classification (NCBI taxonomy): domain Eukaryota; kingdom Metazoa; phylum Chordata; class Mammalia; order Chiroptera; family Vespertilionidae; genus Corynorhinus; species Corynorhinus townsendii. Next base: position 41,677,814 of record JAPDVU010000007.1, on the reverse strand, counting down.
GTCCAACAGTTCTGAGTCCCCGTTTCAATGTCTAACAGTTCCTTATGTGTACATGTCTAGAGTGAAGACAAGTTCTATCTCTAACATAGGAAAACCAGTCATCACATATCACAACGATTTCTGAATAATTCATGAACAAATGAGAATGGTATTCTTATCAAAGAGTTAAGTTTGGACGAGGACAATCCCATTTAAAAGTTCTTGATTCGGCGATGTTCCTACAAAGGCCCTGGAGAATGTTTTCCAGATGTAGAAATTGGAGACCCGAAAACACAAAAATTCTTCAAATATTTGGAATGATAAAGAGAGGAAGCAGTTGGGAAAAACAACATGGCCATCCTGTGGGTGTGTGGGCCAGTGTGAGCATTTGTGTGCACAAGTGTGCTCACACGCATGTGCTTGCTCTGAGACCATGTACCCACGTGTGTGTGTGCGCGCGCGCGTGTGTGCGGGCAGCTGGGACCTTATTGTCCAGCTTTCTCTTTTGCTTACTTTGGGCAGTCTACAGTACAAAGAGCAAACTTTTTTTATTTTTTATTTTTTTGCTAAACATGCGAAATAGGAAGAAGATGTGAACACGTGTGCAGGGCCAGCCTCTGTCCTGCAGTTCTGCCGACAGCTTGCGAGGTGGGCATGGTTAACAAGCCCTACAGCTGGCGGATCTGTGCAGACATAATTGTGCACGAGTGGTGGGGGAGCGGGAACTGGGGAAGAAATAAAATAGATAACAAGCGAGGGAAGTAACCCTGTAAACAAGCAGCATGCTCTCCCCTCCGCAGTGCGCCTGTGGCTGGAGGCAGCGTCTGTGTGCAGCGTGACTCCTAATCCATATCGCAAACAGCTTCCAGATGCTTCCATCCCAACCTCTCGGAATCCCTGCCCTTCACAGATGCCTCTCCAGGAGGGGGTCTGTCTGTGAGGAAAATGGGCGGATTTTACTAATCACTCATTTCCAATCTCCCTGACGGGACTTTTATTAATACACACGTGTCCTCTGCTTCTGGGGCTGGAAGGACGTGGTCACTTAGTCATGTGGGCGGGAGGCGAGGTGAGGAGGGCTGGGCCATGCTGGGTGCTGTGTGTTGTACATTGTGTGGTGTTCTGTGCACACTCTTTGCCGACATGTGCAGGAGAGGAAGGGAATGCACTGAAGTTCCTCCTGGGGATGAGCAGTGCGAGGGGCTGGGCATCCTGGTCCCTGAGGCCACGGAGCCCACTGTCCCTGGGTGCCTGCTGCTGCTCTAGGATGGGCAGGGGGGCCTTTCTGGTGGGAAAGAGACATCCCCCTCCTGCCCGCCCAGGGCCACGAGGCCAGGCCCTGCCTTTCGCCTCTAACCAAGGCTCGAGTTTGCACTTTGTACCGTGAGAAACCAGCAGGAAACAAACCTGTGTCCGAGTGCTCAGCTGGGAGAGCAGAAATCATGGGCTTTCCTTTCCTTTCTCCCTTTTCCTGGTTCCGTGTTGTTCACTTCAAAACGCTGTGCTAATATGTGCCTAGTGATCATTTTTAAAGCCAGAGGAGAGGAAAGGGTGATGCTGGTAAGTCCTCTGCACATCTGAGAGCTCTCAATGCTTTCACCTTGTCACCAGGTCTTGTCACGGGGCCGTGTCACAGGCGGGACCTCTGGGTTCTCTCTGTGCAGCCACCTTTCTGGGCAGAGCAGATGCTGGGCTTCCTCTCTCTTAGCTCACAGTCCTCACACCGCCCTCCCCTTCTAGCCAATGGGTTTGCTTCCTGATTCTAAGGCGAGGGGGATGTTCAAAGTATGTCCCCACCTGAGGTGTGCAGCAGGAGGGTGAGCCTCAGGGTCGGAAGAAGGGGGCAGCTTCAGTGAGCGGGAAAGGAGCAGAGGGGGCAGAATCCAACCGGCAGCCCGAGGACAGGGGAGGGGCTGAAGAAAGGGAGAAGGGATTAAAAATGGAGGTTTTAAAAGTTACACGAGCATGTGCATATATGCATTGATTGTGAGCTAGCACCGTGAACTCCAAAGGCCTGTGCCCTCATCCTGGTGAGGGGCAGGGCGCCCAGAGGGATGTGCTGTGAGGACACCCGCCCCCCCCCCCCCCCCCCCCACGCACAAGAGGACAGGAGGGGCCTGGCGAGGCTGGGAGTGGGGATACTGGCTTGCTACGGTTTCTGCATGAACCGTGCAGAGGACGGGGCTCAGAAGCAAGTGGAGCCCCTCCTGGGTAGGATCCTAACTCTGCTTGGGCAAGTAGAGGGGTCTAGGACAGACAAGTGCTTGCAGCGCGCCTTCGTTGTGAAGCCTTCAGGACTGCTCTGCGGTGGCTGGGCAGTGGGGCTGCGGGACCCACCTTGTCAGGGCAGGGCCTGTTCTGAACCGACGGGACGCATGAGATGACCCAGCTTCCCCGTGTGGCTCAGGGTCAGCCTTCAGATCCGACTGCCACTTATTTTCCATGAAAGAGTGATAGCGAGGAGAGAAACAAACACGGTAAAAATAAGTTAGGAAAATATTACTCAATAAAGGGCAAAGATAAAGCCATAAAAACAAGCATCCCTGGTGAAGACAAAAATGCCCAACTGGACAAGATGACCCCGAAGGCCAGGCAGGGTCTTCCGTGTGGCTGAGAAACAAATGAGGTCATAAAGCATGTCTGCGAGTCAGCCCCAGGACTGACCAGCCCCCTGCAAGGAGGGTCGCGGTGGAGGTGCTGGATGTGGCTGCCCCTTAGATAGCCACTGCCGCAGAGCGCCCGCCCTGACCGCTGTGTAATGCCGGAGGGATGTCAGCTCCAAGGGCGAGCGCAGGGTTCCATTGAGTTTCCGGGACTGCTGGGGAGGGCGGGAGGACGATGCCAGCACCGAGCTTGCCTCTCACTGTCGCAGGCTCCGGAACCTCCGGCTACAGCTGGTCGGTCAGAAGCTCAGATGAGGACCTGGCCCCCTGACACCTGCAAAGGGACAGGTGTGGGACTAACGCTTCACCTGTGGGACCTCATGCCATCTCCAGGTTGAGCGTCAGGATTGAGAGAACTGCCTGGTGGGGCGGGAAAAGCACCCTGAAGTGGGCCTTTCCCCAACCTGCAGACCCAGGTCACTCCATTTCATCCAACGTCTCCTACATCTGCGGGCTCCCCAGAAACCAAAAAGGGTTATCCCCTCTGCCTCCATCAGCCAGGTTGAGTGGGAGACACTACCCCCTCCTCAGTGGCTCCTTCGAAGTCCTTTTCACAGACTCCTCCTGAGGAAGCTGCTATGCCTCCCATGCAAAGTGACGATGACGTTTCATCCCCCAGCCCCTCCTAACACTTACAAGCCTGATGCTTTTTCAGATCCTTACTGTGGGCGTGCCTCCCCCTCTCAGAGGACCCCTTAACCCAGGCGAAGTGGGAAAGGTCGGTCGTTATTTCAAGGAACAAAGTCTACAGGAAGTCACAATCCACACACACACACACACTATTCCACTGAGTTTATGGTAAAATTCTATGTCTTTATTCCTTTCAGGAAAAAAAACACATTGATAACAATTAATTTTTGTTGTTAATCCTCACCTGTTAATCCATTGATTTTTTTTTTTAGAGAGAATGGAAAGTAGTGGGGAGGGACTGAGAGAGAGAAATATCAATGTGAGAGAGATACATTGACAGGTTGCCTCCTGCAGGCACCCCAACTGGCCTGGGGATCTAGCCTGCAACTGAGGTATCCCCTTTGACCGGAACCGAACATGTGACCCTTCAGTCCACAGGCCAACGCTCAAAACAGGCCAGGGCAACAATTAAATTTTTTAAAAATACAAAAGTATTTTACAGACTTTAATTCCTCCCCCTAAATATTCGCTAATTAAATTAAATAATTACGGCATAATTAAAAACTGCCTTCCCCAAATCCCTAACCTATTTTATTCCAGCTCTTGTTTTCTACTCACTTTCACTTTTTATCAAGAAAAGGTTTTTGTTGTTGTTTCCCTTTCTGGTAACATATGGCTGATGGTGCAACATGTATTGTTTCCTAGTTTGAAAAACAAAGCTGTCAGCGTCCACTTACCTGTGACTAGGATCTCCAGACCTGACCTCCTTTCATCACTGATGGCTGGCTCAGAAGAGGAGCTTGACTGTGGGACTTAAAGCACATAGGAGACGCCATAAGGGGAAAGCAGGGGACGTGTACACAGATGGCCAAGGACGCAGAGGCACCCTGAAAGGCTATTCAAAACAATTAACTCGACTAGCGCTGAGCGCTGAGCAGAGACAAACAATCACCCATTCAGGTGGGAATTAGTTCCACTATCTTTATCCAAGTCACCCAAACAAAGTTCTCCAAGTTGGAGCTCTCAGAGAAGCACTTCCGAGCACACACAGCCCCACAAACACAGCTGTTTTGTCTGTTTCCATCCCCCAAAGCAGAGATGACATTTGCATTCCTAATTGCTCTTCCAAAACATGCTGGCACTTGGGTGCATTCTGAATAGACGTCTAAGTGGCTCTCCAGGCTTGAGCAGGGTCAGCTCACCAATGGCAAACAAGTGCATCCGTCTGTGAGCAGGCTTCTGCGTGCGAGCTCCAGGAAAAGGTCCCCTAAAGATAGACAGACAGACAAGGGATCTGTACAATGAATAGCCCCACCATGCCTCCCCAGTTTTCCACTCTGGGTTTGCTTCCTGGAGTTACTGTGGATGTGGAGGGACACTGTGGCTGTCTGGTGGGGGGGGGGGGGAAGCGGGGGCAGGGGAGGGCTGACATCTTCACATCCCCCTCACGGGACCCCTGCCTCTCTGATGTGATGGGAATGGTATAGCACCCATTCTCCCGAGTCTCCCTTGTTCAGGAGATGCTTTGATGGACCACGGGGTCACGCTGCTGCACCATGGCATCCCCGAAAACCTTGCCTTTGAACTGCCTGGAAAGGTAGGTGACCTTGCTAAGTGCAAGTTTGGTGGCATAGAGAGTTAAATGATTGGGTTTATACAGTCCCTTTCTTCTTTTGAGGTCATTGCTCGGAAATAAGGATTTCAGACGTGTAGCAATCAGCACCATAGATTTAGAAAAATGTGCCATTTAAGGAAGGATGGTGGGAAGACTGGTTAAAACAGTCCAGGACACAACAGGTGAGGGCTCAGTTCTCAGGGTCACAGCCAAAAGATGCTCAAGAAGCAGTTGGCCTGGATTTCCTAAGACTCTGTGAGTCTTTCTGCCCCAGTTGTGGGGTTGGGGTGAGGAAAAACCCCTAAATCTAGACCAAACTACCTTTGCTGCAGAAACCCACCCCTAAGCAAATGTCCCCGACTTCATTTGTTTTCCAGGCTTGCTTCATAGTCTGTATTTTTGCTCCGCTTAATGCATTCTGCCCTGCAGTTGCCAGATATCCAGGGGTGACACAGTGAATACCAGGATGGCAGGGACAAACCCAGCATTAAACGACAATTATTGAGGAAACCCACTTCCAAGCACAGACAGGGCTCTCCCTTCCCTCCAAACACTGTCCTTAGTCCCGCTGTCCTGGGAAGATTCTGGATTACATGTAGCATCCTCTTGAGCACCCCCCCCCCACCCCCCCGCCCGCTTACAGCCCAGCCCCAAGTCACAGGTTAATGCAGCCTTTGTGTTCCAACAGCAAATGCCTGCTGCAGCCCCTGCAAGAGATGGCCTGGCCATCCAGCCATTTGTCCCTGTCACCACTGCAGTGGAAACTCCTTTGGGCATTCAGCCCCGGACCCCAGACCTTCTGTACTTTGTAGGTGCTCAGCGGAAGCTTGCTGCAACATGCTCTCTGCAGCTTCTCTGCTTCCGGCTGGGCACCAGAAAACCTCCCTATCTTTCTCTGTTTCCATTTTCTGTGTCATAGATGAGGTGGCAATTGTCTGCCTCGCAGACTGAAACTATCAGGAGTATTTCACTCCAAAACATGTTTTCAGATGTGCTGGCTGCAAAGGACTCACTATTGAAAAGGACCTGACAAATACATATCTAATAAATACACTTGCAAGTAATTTAAAAACCGTCCTGACCATTTGATGAAGTTCAAAAGTGTGAAGTCATTGTGGCTCCGGTGTATGTTCTATTCCTTTTTATCACTCCCTAGAGTGGAGAGGCGTGTTTCAATTCTGGTACAAAGGGGAGTCGCAATCTCCATCAGACTCATTCTAGGGAAATCAGCCTGGATATAACAGCTTCCTCTGCTAACATCATCATCATTACCTCTGCAAGGCAATGAGAGGGGCTCCAACGGATTTCTTCTAAAATATTGAGAAACAGGTGCTGTAATTTTAGATATGAAAACAAGGTCAGCAAAGAAACTAGCCATCTTGGTCACCATGATCGCTGCACGTCGATCCTGGACTTCCGTCTTGGACAGAGTTCACAGGCTAAAGAAGTTGGTTTCTAATTAGATGTGAATTATACTGTGTTCTATGCTATGTTTAATTAAAGAATGAGCAAATAGTTGTGACAACTGGCAAGATGGTTATTTTGTAGCATCTCGGGCTCCGCTACAGCTACAGAGGGCCGCGCAATCAGCACTTGCCTCTAAAAAGAGCACTTAGTATAAAATGATTGGTTTCATCAATTCAGACCCATTTTCGTAAACAAATAGAACTACTTGAAGAGCTTGGTCTGTTCAGATGGGAAGACCTTTTATAACTGAGAAGGAAGACTGTTTAGATACTGTTCATTCTTCTGAAGGGGGCAAACAGCTTCGTTTCCCACGATTAAAACTTCTCACATATACCACGGCCCTGGAGAAGTCTCCTACTATAGAAAAACCTTACCTATTTGTATTTTACTTATTTTTAAAAATATATTTTATTGATTTTTTACAGAGAGGAAGGGAGAGGGATAGAGAGTTAGAAACATCGATGAGAGAGAAACATCGATCAGCTGCCTCTTGCACACTCCCCACTGGGGATGTGCCTGAAACCAAGGTACATGCCCTTGACGGGAATCAAACCTGGGACCCTTGAGTCCACAGGCCGACGCTCTATCCACTGAGCCAAACCAATTAGGGCCCTGTTTGTATTTTAATAAAAATGTCATTTAATGTCTGAGTGCTTTATTTAAAAAACTGTGTTTGTAAAATTAGGATCAATGGGATTTATTCTAATTGGGAAAAATATTTGTATTTATATAAATAAATAAAAACTTAACCTTTAATGGAGAGGAAGGAAGTGAGCTAAACACACACTTATGCAAACATTTTTTTATATGGTTGGATATATATAAATGAATGTTCCTCCTTGAGACTTTTGAACCATCAGAGAAGTGCTAATAATTTGAAAATCACCGACTTTTACCTAAATCACACAATTTTACAAAGATGCATACTGTGCATGAAGAGTTTAGACATATATAAGTGTTCATATTTAAACTTTTAAAAAGAAAGAAACATTTAAAAAGAAAGAAAATGACTAAAACTAAGTCAGACAAATTACTTGGGATAATATTGTGAGAAATATGTGCCACATCATATTTTGCACTTTAAAATCAAGTAACGTATCACCTTAACTATAAAAAAGAAAATGAAGTGATATAGAGGAAAAAAAATCTTTCTTACTTTGACATAAAATTACATGTTGTAATATGTGATATTTAAAAATTTGAGCCAACCTAACAAAGTCAGGGTCATGAAACCTATCGCTAAGATCATTAAACTGCGTGTGTGGCCCCCATTATGTAGTTCATTTTACGCCACACGGAGGCCCCTGCATCATGTAAATATGCATATGCGTACCACAAGTTCATTCCAAAGGTTGTCTAAAGAAACACAAGGAGTTTAGCTGCAACCTAAAACCCAAAATCTTCCTAGAACCAAGGGAGTCTATGAAACCAATTACTTAAATGCTATTGCAAACCCAACAGTAATTATGTTTGCTTAGGTTAAGTGCTTTTCCATATGTTGTTTTATCATAATATTAAAATACTTACAGTGGTTAAGAACAATCTAATTCATTGGCTTATTACATTAGCAAGATATTCACTCCCAGCAATCTGAAATTCATAGAGGCTGCGACATTACACTTTTAATCAACAGAGCTTGAATCCTTATCAGTGTGTTTTGCATTATGATGAAAGACATTGATTAAGTTGTGCTTAATGGATTATCAGATATTATCTTCCATGCAATTTGTAAAGAATTAGGTTAATAATTTTTCAATCTTAAGTCCAGAAAATTTGGTTTCTTTAATAGGGCATGATTTATTACTTGTACAGTGACTGGTTTGATAGAGTGTGTGGGAATTACATTTAAGAAGCTTGCCTGGCTACCTAGGGAAGAACAAACACAAGCAAAATGAATGTAATCCGGGCACATATTTCCCATTAAATATTTTATTGATATATTATATAAAACAAATATGTTTAAGGCAGGACAAAAATAGGCTAACTCTAGAGAAAAATAAGACTGCTGAAAATTAGTGGATGATGTATACAACTCTGTAAGAATTTCAAAACATCTAATGGAATGATGAATATGAAATAAAAAATAACAGGTTTCTTATTGGATAGTTTAGTAGAATCGATTAATGTGACATACTTAGAAAAATCTAACACTCTTAGTACAGAAAAAAATTGTCACATAAGCTAGATGGTATTGCATCTCAAAAATATATACTAGAATATGAAGGCATTTTTAAATTATGTTTAGAGAAACTTGGAATTTTAAAAATAGGAGCTATAATAAAAATCTCAGGTCTGCAAAGATTTCAATCTACTTTTAATATCAATGATCGCTTTTCTCTCAATTATTTTCTTTCCCCTTAATCCTACGTCATTTCTCTAAAACTACCTCTGCGTTCATTGTTTTTCTAAGAATATAAGGAATATCTTTCTTCTGAACCAAATAATTCTGTTTTTTCTCATCTCACTCTTTAAAATTGTGAACATATACCCAGCTGGTGTGGCTTAGTGATTTAGTGTTGACCCATGAACCAGGAGATCACAGTTTGATTCCCAGTAAGGACACATGCCAAGGTTTTGGGCTCAATCTCCAGTAGGAGGTGTGCAGGAGGCAGCTGATCAATGATTCTCTTTCATCACTGATCTTTCTCTCTCTCTCTCCTTTCCCCTCTCTGAAATCAATAAAAACATGTTTTTAAAAATTAACTTAAAATTATGAACATAACTATTCACATTGGAATATCACTGAATACAAAAAAAACATATAATTGGCTACACTAAATATCTTATCAAGATTAGTAATAAAAGTTACATGCTCCAATATAATCTAGATAAAGTACAAAAATTCAGACATTCCTTTGATAAGATCAGAATCTCAATATCCAAATACTGGCTTTGTAGAGATTAAACATTTAGACAAGTAAGTATTTTACTTTTATCCTCAAGTTTCTTAAAAGGTTAATTATAATGTAGCATAAGCAACAGTAAGTAGACTACAAATTTTGCATGGGTGAACACACATTTAACACACACTAATTTTGAAATTAGGATGATTTTTAATTTTTTTTAATTTTTCCATTATAGTTGGCGTACAATATTATATTAGCTGGAGGAGTACAGCAGAGTGGTTAGACAGTTCTATAACTTATAGTGATTTCCCCAATAAGACTAGTACTCATCTGAGACCATACATAGTTATTATAATACTAGAGGCCCGGTGCATGAAATTATTGCACTGGGGGAGGGGGATTTTCTCAGCCCAGCCTGCATCCTCTCCAATCTGAGACCCCTTGGGGGATGTCAGATTGTTGGTTTAGACCCAATCCATTGCTGGTTTAGATCCGATCCAGTTAGACATCCCTCTCACAATCCAGGACTGCTGGCTCCCAACCACTCGCCTGCCTGTCAGCCTGATCACCCCCTAACCACTCCCCTGCTAGCCTGATCAATGCCTAACTGCTCCCCTGCCAGCCCAATTGCCCCCAACTGCCCTCACCTGTTGTCCAGGTCCCCCCTAACTTCCCTTATCTGCAGGCCTTGTCCCTCCCAACTTCCCTCCCCTGCAGGCTTGGTCCCCCCAACCAAACTCCCCTGCAGGCCTGGTCCCTCCCAATTGCCCTCCCCTGCAGGCCTGGGTCCTCCCCAACTGTCCTCCCCTGCAGGCCTGGTTGCCCCCAACTGTCCTCCCCTGCAGGCCTGGTCCCCCCCAACTGTCCTCCCCTGCAGGCCTGATTACCCCCAACTGCGCTCCCTTGCAGGCCTGGTCCCTCCAAACTGCCCTCCCCTGCTGGCCATCTTCTGGTGGCCATCTTTGACCACAAGGATGCGGCCATCTTGTGTGTCAGTGATGGTCAATTTGCATATTATCTCTTTATTATATAGGGTTGTCTTAAGGTGGTTTTTAAAATCAGAGCAGAACACAAAACACAATGTGCCGATGGCCATCTCAGACACTGTATCAGGCCCTTGGGGACATTCAGTGACACCCCTCCCAGTGCTGGCAGTGTTACAAGCACCTTGTCCCTGAGTGTGCACGTTGGTCCTCTTATACCGGACACTGAATTCCATCAGAAACTAGGCAGTAGTAGGTTATGAGAAGATCATTTCCCAAAGGTGATATTTCTTGATACTTACATTTCTTCTGAGAGTGAAAAGCGGTTCTGTTGAAGCGCACTTATAGACTCGATGTGTTTGTGGGACATTTTATGTTTGTATTAGAGTCTTTATTTAAAAAAAGAAAACAGGAAAAATGAGCCTCCCCTGGAAAGTGTGATTACCACAAGCCATTGATTCAGTTCCAAACATCTGAAACCATATACAAAACGACAGCTGCATTTGGGTAAATACATCAAATATACAGAAATGTATAAAACTTAATTATGTCATTTATAGTGTGGCTGTTAAGCTGCAAATTGCATTGGGAAACATGTTAAAGAAAATCTGGGAGTCACCTCAACAATCTGCCCACACAGCTCTGTTACATTCCACTGAAAATAAATTGGATCCAGTCATGACCTGTGCCCGAAAGTCACTGCCTCTGGGCTCATGCAGCACCAGGGACGCTTCTGTCCCAAGTCACCATGGTGCTCTTTGAGCCGAGGACCATACAGGCCATCAGTTCAGGAGTAAACTTCAATAAAGCGCGAGACACCAGCAAGTGGCAAGGGGAATCATTTGGAGCTAAAAAGACCCCAGTGGCATGGGCCCTGGTCTCGCAGGAGTGGGCAGGGCTGTGGAAGATGCATTCCCAGGACATTCGTCTCTCTTGTCAGAATCCCTGGACTGAGCAGGACTGTAGTGAGATGCTCACCTGCTCCACACTGGAACGTTTGGGGTAACTGTATGTAGTCACCACTCATCTGTGTGGGAACCCAGGCTATTTGTTTAAGGGTTTCAGATTCGTACATTTATTGAATCTCCTTCTCAGGCAGACAAAATCCAGGTGTTTGTCTCCACTCCTGGAACTGCTCCCAGCTTCCAGGATGCTAATTCAGGGTGGCCAGGCCGGGGAGGAAGAGAGGACTGTCCTGTTCCGTCTTGTGCAGCTCAGACCTCAGAAAAGGCATCTACCAATCGGGCTGCGGAGGAAGTCTGTGTACACTGATCATTTGGACTATGTTTGCAATTTCTGGAAATTGGGGGAGAGCAGAGTTGCCCCGCTTTCGTTGGAAATAAGTATATGACATCTTTGTGGAACAACTTTCGAAAACTGTGCTGTAGTCCTCAAATATGTTTTATGGTTTTTACACCGAACCTCCCCCAACATTTTACATCCCTAAGGTTAAGTCCAGGTTTTTGTAGGTAAGTACAAATTTAAAATATACACTGAGTGGCCAGATTATTATGCATTCAGAGACCATAACAATCTGGCCACTCAGTGTAAAGGACCACTTGTTTCCCAGTGTGAGGATGCAGGGAACGCTTATCCTTCTCGCTTGTTACTTGCTAGAGTCACAGCTAAAGCTAACGTTGTGGAGGGCCTACTATGTGCCAGGTATTGTTTCAGTGCTTCGCAGGTGGTAAATGACTTCTCCCTCCTCCGGCGCTGTGAGGCACATCCTGCTGCTCTCTGCAGTACACAGATGTGGGGGGAAGAGTCAGTGAGGGTAAGAGACTGGCCCAGAGTCCGACAACAGCTGTGAAGCCAGAATGTGGACACATGACTTCTCCCCAGGGGCACACCCATCTTCTATGCCGCTTGTCACAGTATGACCACAAGGTGCAAAGTGTGCGTGTCACATGGAGCCAGGTGCATGTCCTGGAAACAGTCTTACTGTGTGCTATTACATCTCTCCTGGTAGGTGGTGTTGAGAGGATCAAACTAGATGTTTGGTGCATCCAGTTCTGGGGGATCCCTGGGTTCCACAGTGGAAACCACCTAAGGACTCTGCTTCCCTAAACACCGCCCCTCACCAGGGCTTTTCCATCAATGAGGGCGTATTAACCATCATGACCCTGATGCAGAGAGGGATCTGTGGGCAGCCTTGCATGGAGTGTCAGGAACCTCCAACACCCCTGGGTTCTCCTTTGAACGGACGCTAGACTCAACCCCTTGTACCTTCCAACACAAATATACCAGCACAAAACAGTCCCCACCCAGAGCCCAACGCAAACAGCGCCTGCCTGCAGGAGCAGCCTCGGTGCGGGTCACTGGTGATTTCATTTGTAAGTAATGTTTTGATTGTCACCGATTGCACACGGCTCCCCTCCCCTGACATTTGTTGTACTGCGGATTGATTCTCGTGCTCCAGTATGAAAAGGTCACTCTGATCAATGCGGTGTAATTGGCACTAAATTAGGATCATATCAGGTGATTTTGCTATTTAATGATGAAATATTAAAGAAAAGCAGGGGCGGATGGCAAGCAGCGGCGTGCACTTTAAACCCGCTGTCATGATGCTGGATTCTGTAAGAAAAAAATGGAGACAAAAACAACTGAAGTGCAGAAAATGACTGTGATGGATGGGAAGAGGGGCCGGGAATTATATATTTTCGTTTGAGATAAACTGAAAGCCCCAGACACAAAAACCGGACCCCAGGGGTCGGCCCTGCTCCACTGCGCAGGAAGAAGCCTTCGACGGCCTATTGACGCTGGCGCTGGTTCCGCGCCGGAGGTGCTCAGCCTTTTCATCCTGCATCTAGTAATTATGCCTAAAACATGTGCGCGCCTGCACCCACTTATTAGACAAACCTTGGCTTTTAACAATCTGCAACTTGGTTACGGTCCCCCAGGTCCAAACGCGTTCCTACTTCTGGGGAGCATTCCAAGGCCCTCGCCTGCTTTTGTAGGATTGCAGCTAAAATCATTATAAGCATGAGGAGGAGTGTTAGATTCTGTGTGTTCTTTCCTCCATTGGAAGTTGACGGGTTCCCCCACCCCGGTATTCTGAAATGTGTTGAGCAAGTAGAAGCTGCACAAGGTTGTACTGTTAAATGCAGCTAACGTTGCAGGGAATTTGCTGGGGGTCTCACTGCTGAAGTCTGTAATCTTGCTGCAGCGGGAACTTAAATGGTCATAAACGATGTTAACCTCTGTAACAGCTGGAAATATGGGACCACAAATGTTGATGGAATAATTCCGGGTGCTGTTTGATAGGGCAGGGGGTCCACCTGCAAGACCAGGAGCCAGAGGCATTGGTGCTGAGGCCACTGAATCTCCCTGGGGAGTCTTGCAACTAGCAGTTCTGGACATCTGTCCATTTGGGGCCTGAGGGACAGGTAGAATGACGACATTGAAAAGAGACATTTCACAGCGGCATCTGAATGGCTCTCGGTTCTTTCTTTCATTTGGGGTCAGAAATATGCCTTTGTTTGTATTAATGTCTTAATGTCTGTTTGGGTGGAATTGGGCATTCCCCATCCGGTCTTGCTCCCCTCAAACCCCCCCCTCCCAAAAAAAAAAAAAGATGCCTTAAAGCCCTAACTCTGGGAATGGGGCTTACTAGGAAATAGGGTCTTTGCAGATGTCATCACGTTCAGATGAGGTTCTACTGGCTTAGGGGTGAGCCCTGATGCCATGCCTGGTGTCCTCATGAGAGAAAGGACAGGGAGATGAGGGCACAAAGACTCACAGGCAACAGTGGGAGAAGACTATGTGAGGACAAAGACAGAGATTGGAGTGATGAGTCCGCAAGCCAAGAAATGACAAAGATTGCCACCAACACCAGATGCTGGGAGAGGCAGGAGGGACCCTCCCCTAGAGCATCTGAAAGAAGGGTGGCCCTGACAAGGCTTCTAGGACTGAGAGAATCAATACTTGTTGTTTTAAGCCCCGAAGGTGTGGCACTTTATCATCACAGGCCCAGGAAACTAATACAATATTGAACTTATATTTTAGCTAAAAGGGACCAGGGTTATTACATTTTCCCCAAATCCAGTGATCCCAAAGCCATCCCCTTTATTTTACTGGCATTGTGTTTGGTGGCTGTTTGCATTGATTGGGATTTAACGGGAAGCATCCTTGAAACGTGCTGGTCCGAGGACACAGGGGTCCCTAGTGCTGACATTAACACATCTCTACACAATTCATTCATTATTCAGCACATATTTATTGAATATCTACTATGTGCCAGGCAGTATGCTTGTGCTGGGACTGGATGGTAAACAGCAAACAGTCCTCTGAAAGCTTGTACAGAGCAAACAATAAAAAGTTAACTTAGACACAATGTGATGTGTGCTCATGGGGGCACAGTTTGCAGGCACGCTGTACCTGGTAGAGAGCTAGCCAAGAAGTCTCCACCATTCAAGTGTGCATGCTTACACACCCAGAAATGTCTGCTCACAGGGAGGGTGGGGTGTAATCAGATGTGAGCAGAGCCAGTGAAGGGATCCCAGGAGAGAAAAGGGGCTCGGGAAGCCTCAAGGAAGGAAGGACAGGCCTTGGAGAAAGTCTATGATTTCAGGGGAAGGACTAGATGGTGGTGCTGGAGGGCAGATGGAGGTGAACCAGGTTGTAGAATGAGCTGGTCTAGGTAAATAAAAGGGAGCCTGCACAATGGTGACTTTTTCATGTCAGTTAGACTATGGTGCCTCTGAGCTGTGAGCTCCCCACACAGGTGCCCAGCATCCCAGGGTCTCAGCCACTTAGATGCTCCATAAAGCTGGTGCTTCTGTCCTCAGATCCTGATGTCACAGAGCTTTGGGGGCATTTTGTGTGGAAAGAAGTTTCCCCTAAATCTGTTGGTGTTTGCCCAGAATATTAGAATTCTTTCTTTGTATTTTTTTCCAAGATCTTCAAAGTTTGAGCAGAGCAGTTAAGGGCATAAGCAAATGCACCTTTGATGTCTGTGGAGCATACAATAAATGCACAGTGTAGTTACAGTTATGTAAGATGTCTTCTGAAATATCTTGGGGTGACTCATGGTGTCTTATAAACAAACTAGAGGCCCGGTGCATGAAATTCGTGCATGGGGGTGTGTGTCCCTCAGCCCAGCCTGCACCCTCTCCAATCTGGGACCCCTCAAGGGATGTCTGACTGCCCATGGATCGGGCCTAAATGGGCAGTCAGACATCCCTCTCACAATCCAGGACTTCTGGCTCCCAACTGCTTGCCTGCCTGCCTTCCTGATTGCTCCTAACCACTCCCCTGCCAGCCTGATTGATACCTAACTGCTTCACTGCCAGCCTGTTTGCCACTAACTGCCCTCCCCTGCAGGCTTGGTCCCCCCTCCAACTGCTCTCCCTTGCAAGCCTGGGTCCCCCCCCAACTGCCCTTCCCTGCAAGCCCGGTCGCCTCCAACTTCCCTCCTCTGCTGGCCTGGTCACCCCTAACTGCCCTCCCCTGCAGGCTTGATCACCCCCAACTGCCCACCCTTGCAGATCTGGTCCCTCCCAACTGCCCTACCCTGCTGGCCATCTTGTGGTGGCCATCTTGTGTCCACATGGGGACAGCTATCTTTGACCACATGGGGGCAGCCATCTTGTGTGTTGGAGTGATGGTCAATTTGCATATTACTCTTTTATTAGATAGGATAGAGGCCTGGTGCACGGGTGGGAGCCAGCTGGTTTGACCTAAAGGGTTTCCCAGATCAGGGTGGGGGTTCCCTTGGGTCATGCAGTGGCCTGGGTGAGGGGCCTGTGATGGTTTGCAGGCCAACCATGCCCCCAGCGACCCAAGCAGAGGCTCTGGTATCTGGGATTTCTTTATCTTCTATAATTGAAACTTTGTAACCTTGAGCAGAGCCAAGCCTCCTGCTTGCTTCATGGCCACAGCCATTTTTGTTGGGATTTATTTATCTTCTATAATTGAAACTTTGTAGCCTTGAGTGGAGGCGTGGGCCCACCAGGGTGTGGGGAAAGCTTGGCTTCCTCCATTGCAGAGGAAACCCAAGCCTCCTACTCGCTCTGTGGCCACAGCCATCTTGGTTGGGCTAATTTGCATACTTACTCTTGATTGGCTGGTGGGTGTGGCTTGTGGGTGTAGCAGAGTGATGGTTAATTTGCATATTACTCTTTTATTAGATAGGATCGGAAACAAGCAGGCAGTTTTCCAAGTGGAATTTCTGTTCACTAGTTTATAGCCCATGCGATTCTTAGGTTCTTGACTTTTCAATACGCACACAAAGTCTTTTCCAAAAATTATATGGTTCCAGTCATCCAGAGTGTGGTATTGCAAAAGCTAGTGTCAACTGGTGTTGATTTTATATTGGAAATAGAACATTTGCGGGGAAAATTGCATTCTTTAAATTGAATTAATTCATTTTTATGGAAAAAGTATGGCTGTATTAAGGTTGTACTTCCCAGACATTTACATAATATTGTTTTTTTATTTAGCTGCATGGTTTGTACTTAAACACCAAAACAATATATGGTCGAGTCACTTAAAAGACATTTAAATTATGTGCTAAAACACAGACAGGCACACTGATTATGGGGAAACCAGCCTTTCTTTGTGCAAATGGTGGCTGTATCTGGCCCAATTTGGAAAGCTCATTTATGACCACTGAAAACTTTGCAAAGAAGTTATTCATGATTCATGTGTCAGTATTTCTGACTTGAGATAAGAAGAAAAAAGATGATGCAACATACTGGGTCATTGCTGGAAGTGGAACTACCCTTCTCATTCCAAAAACTTTTAACAATGCTATTTTTCTTTATGATAAAAGAAATATACATACCTTTAATAATTAAGTTAAATTAGAAAAGATTTTTAAAAATTAAATCATGTAAACTAGCAAACTAAGTAAAACAAGCATAATTCTATAACTCACTTCTCAAATAGGAAAACTATTCATGTTTTGGTGTAAACACATGTGATATATTTTTGTCTTATGCCTTACAGTATTTGGTTCTTTCAAATTTAAAGTGATTTTATTTTTATTAATTAATGTGTATGTAATTGTAAAGTAGTTCTGTAATGATTGTTTTATGCCCCTTCTCCCATTTTCCCACTTCCTGGGAGCAACTACTTTGAACACTTTTAGCTAATTATTTTATACTAGATGCCTGGTGAACAAGATTCATACACTGGGGGCAGGGAGAGTCCCTCAGCCTGGCCTGCACCCTCTCACAGTCCAGGACCCCTTGGGGGTTGTCCACCTGCCGGCTTAGGCCCAATCCCCCCGGAACCCCATGCTCCTTACCACCTGCCTGCAGCAGAGGCAGGAGAGGCTCCCTCCACCACCACTGTACTCACCAGACATGAGCCTGGCTTCTGGCTGAGCAGCACTCCCCCTGTGGGAGAGCACTAACCACCTGGGGGCAGCTCCTGAGTTGAGCGTCTGTCCCCTGGTGGTCAGTGCGCATCATAGCCACTAGTCATTCCACCATTCAGTCAATTTGCATATTAGCCTATTATTATGTAGGAATAGAGGCCTGGTGCATGAAAATTCATGCACTGGGGGTGGGGGTCCCTCAGCCCAGCCTGCCCTGCCCAGGGCCCTCAGGGGATGTCCTACTGATAGCTTAGGGAAGCAGGCCTAAGCTGCAGTCTGGCCTCCCTCTGCAGGAGCAACCGGGCTTATCAGGGGAAGGTGCCACCCCCATCACCCCGCTGCTTCTGCCACTGCCAGCCACTGCAACCACAAAGGTGTTTTCATCAACACAGAGTCCAGTCCCTTCACCATGAAAAAATGACAAACTTTCTTTAGGCATTTTCAAGATGTCTCTGTCATAGAATATGACAGCTCTTTCTTTCTTTCTTTCTTTCTTTCTTTCTTTCTTTCTTTCTTTCTTTTTCTTTCTTTCTTTCTTTCTCTCTTTCTTTCTTTCTTTCTTCCTATCCTCACCTGAGGATATTTTTCCATTGATTTTTAGAGAGCATGGAAGAGAGAGGGAAAGACAGAGAGAAACATCATTGTGAGAGGGACACTTTGATTGATTGCCTCCTGCATGAGCCCTGACCTGGGCCCCACCCAGGGAGGAGCCTACAACCTATGTACATGCCCTTGACCAGAATCAAACCCAGACCCTGCGGTCCGCAGGCTGAGGCTCTATCCACTGAGCCAAACTGGCTAGGGCAGGATATGACATTTCTTAGCCCCTCCAGCAGCGGACCTTCATTTTTTCCTCCAGGAGTGAAGTGGAAAAACCCTAGATCACCTTCTTGGATTCTTATTACCCAAGTTATCAAGAACATTATGAGTGGCATACCGGGAGCTTAGCCAATGAGAGTCAGAAAAGGTGTTTCCTCAGCAGCTCAGGTGCAGAGGCATGACTGCCAGTGCACCACAGCTGGCAGGCCCTGTTCTCTCTGGGCCTCCCAGCAGCCATGGCGGCTGGCAGGCCCTCTTCTCTCCAGGCCTGCACCATCTGTGGCTTGCTTCACCATGCATGCAGTCCCCTCCCACCCACCTGCACATGCAGCCTTCTCCTGAGTGGTTGTGACGTTATGGCATCCTGAACAATTTGCATATTGCCTCTCTCTCTATAGATAGATAGATAGATAGATAGATAGATAGATAGATAGATAGATACCTGCATGTCTCCTAATAGGATTGTCACACAGGTGGGTCCAAGATATGGGCTTCAATACAGAGAGGAATTTATTCGGTGAAGTAGACCCATCTCAGATCACCAGGAGAAATACTGAAGAATGAATGCTGTACCACCTCCCAGAGGAAACTAGACATGGTGTCAGTGAAGAGTCAGTGCAGATAGCACATGGGAACCAGGCATACACAGGAACCATTTACAGATAGAAGCCAACTCTCTAACTGCAACATGTGCGATGATAGAGAATCCACACAAGGAGAAAGATGAACGACCAATAAAATATGAAAAGGTGCTCTCCTTCACCAGTAAGCAAATAGCTACAAATGAACATGACCTTGGAATT
Source organism: Corynorhinus townsendii (assembly GCA_026230045.1). Taxonomy (NCBI): domain Eukaryota; kingdom Metazoa; phylum Chordata; class Mammalia; order Chiroptera; family Vespertilionidae; genus Corynorhinus; species Corynorhinus townsendii. The sequence continues at coordinate 41,658,688 of JAPDVU010000007.1, read as the reverse complement.
TTGCTTGTTCTACTAGTATGTCATCCTGAAAGGAAAGACAAAAAAAAAGGGGGAACTTCTCGCATGTGGGCCAAAATGAGGATAAACACAGATAGTTCCTGGGTGACTTAGAAAAACATATTGAAATGATCAAATTTAAAATAAGCTTACCTTTACATTCACATTTGATTCTGATATATTCAATAGGAAGAATTAAATAAGTCAAAAAATGATATAAGCACAATAATGTTCATTACAACATTATTTATTTTAGAGGAAATTGGAATCGACCTGAATGTTCATCAAAGGAAATCTGTGAAATAAATTAGAGAACATCTATAGCACTGCGCTATTAAAAAGAATGATGTAAACCCACATTCGCTGACTTGGAAAAATGTCCAGGAGCAAACAAAGCAGGTTGCAAAATGGCCCACGATGAGCGGCCCCACAGCCACATGGTTTCGAGGGAGAGGGAAAAATAAAAGGTGAAACCGCCCAGTTCTGCCTTCAGCCTCTCACAGGCCTGGGGTCGGAGCACAGCAGTCGGCTTCTTTGATGAGTAGGTGCCATAATCACTTTCCTGAACCTGTTTCCAAAGCCTGGTAATTTTGCAATAATACATTTATTATATTTTCTAATTTGGGTAATACTTCTTGCTTTCTTTTATTTTAAAATAATATGTTTTTTACCTGTTTAAAAAATGTGAAAGCAATAGACCATTTAGTGTAATTCACTTGAATTCATCGTGATAATTGAAAAACACAATCCAACTTGCAGCAAATACTGTATGACATGTTCATTATAACTTCAATACAAATCACAATTATTTACGTAGAAATAGTTTCTTTTCATACCATCTATTCTCCTGGTGGAATTCAGACCTGTATAAATTAATGGTATCATTTGAAAACATTAAATGTGTTCCCTGGGACGCAAATATTGCCTGTGCTAGAGTGAAATGGTGAGCTAGACGCCAGGTCTCCACGGTGGGAAATGCCAGCGAATCCACCACCCTGCTTCTCTGGACTGGAGTGAGCAGAGGGAGGCTGCTGTGATGCATATTTATGGATTTGCTTGTGCAAACAGAGAAGCATACTGGTTTCTTCATGCAGCAAATCTTATTTCCGATACAAATTTGAAAGTCTGTGAAGCATGATAATATTAACTCTGAGATCTATGACCTCCCATAAAACAAAGGGAGATGAGTGGTGGGTTAAAAGGATTCGAATGATGCCTTTGGACTCTTACGTCCCGGTAATGACTGGGGAAGATTTATACGCTCTCTCGAGGTATAATTAGACACCCACAAACCATCTGACCCTGCTGGGGTGAAGGGCTCTTCTGCTTTTTGTTTCCGCAGAGGAATCGATACGCATGCGTTTTCCACTGTGGAGTGAAATTGAGGAAATGAAAATCGGATAATTTTGCTCCCTGTGCAGTCTAAACAGAGGACAGCCGTGTTCGCCTTTGACAGGAAGATCTATTTCCAGTTTCTCAAAAGGCTGTTGTCGATTTTGAAACTTCTCCAATGATTGATTTTCAGTTTTGGTGAAGATGATGCTTTATTAGAAATATTAGTCCCAGCGACCGTGGAAGCTGGTATCTCACTCACAAGCAGGGGACCCGTATTTGCATTTGGGGTGTGGGTGGGTCTGATGCGCAGCTCCTGTGTGGGGTGACAGTTGGATCCAAGGTCACAGGTGGTCAATCAGCTGCACCTGTGCTATTAAACAGACAGGTCTCTATTGATATACCCATATTTAGCTAATATCGAACTTGTCAAATTGTTCATCTCTCCTAAATATTTTAGAAACAGTTTGCTGACGTCTGTAAATGTATATTATGCTTGAAAATGCATTGTTGGCTTTGGTGCTTGAAAGCTTTAAATGTTAATATCCTCAAAACAGGCACATTTACTGACCCATATGGATATGTATTGACTATATTTTAAGGACGCCTTGTCAGTGTTCAATTTGGCATTTGTTTACCCTAAAATGCCCCTTTGTCTCTGATTCTGGCTATCATGTTTGTGACCCAAGTAAGGGTTCCTTCCCATGATCCTTCAGGCTCATCTGCTCTGCCCTGAACTTACAACCCTAGGTGTAAATGTTCTCTTTACTTATCTCTGCCTCCTCCCTAAAATGGAAGTGTCCATGAGAGAAGAAGTGTTTTTATTCCTCTAACGTGGTAAGGCTTTGAGGGGCTCCCAGGGTAAGGCAAGAACGCAACCTTCATCCTTGGTAAAGACGTCGTTGCTGCCCATCCTATGAGGAGGCACGCAGATTAAATGTATTTGGGCTGTTACTGGCTTTCCTATGTACACTTTGCTCCTTAGAAACACAATATTGGGGAGCACATGAATTTTGAGTAGCCATTTAGATTTCTGTCTCAGTCTGTTCAGGCAGCTATAACAAAGTACACGGCAGACATTTATTCTCCACTTTGCGGGGCTGGAAGTCCAAGATCATGTACTGGGAGAGTCACAGTCAGGTGAGAGGGCCCTCCTGGCCCACAGATGCTGCCCTTTCAAAGTATCCTCACCTGTAACCTTTAAAATGGTAAGAATCCCATTCAGGAGGTCTCCCCTCTCCTGCCCAGATCACCTCCCAAGGCCCCAACTCCTAAGACTATCATCACTCAAGGACTAGGATTGCAACATGTGGATTTGGGGGATACAAACATTCAGTCTATAGCAACATCACTGTTGAGAAAAACTGTGTGTTTGGTATAATTTTATCTGTTGGCCTTTCTGGGAGAAAGACAGAATGATGACAATAACGTTATTTAAAATGTGAACCACAGAAAGCATAAAGCAAGATGATTCTCTCCTCCAGTTCTTTCACTGCACTTTTTAATAAGTGGTTAAGTCCATGAACAATTCCCCCAGCGTCAGAGAAACCCTCAGAGAGAGGTTTTCTACAGAACCTTGTGGGTATAAGGTTCTGCTGGAGAATAAAGATAATTGTTTCTTTCCAAAAGAGACACAATTTTAATTTCTGCAGAGGTCATATGACATACAGACCACAGAGCATCTACATTTATGCCTCACCATTATTCTTCCCACCAGTGGCATTTCATTCATGCACCAGCCAATGAGCATTCTGAACGCACAGAGCCTATTCGCAAGTTTACCACCTCCCATCAGTCCGTCCTGGGCCACTTGGTCACGGGCCACAAAGACCAACTCTGGATCTCGTGAAAAATGGAGGAGAAGTGTGCCTGTGGGTTGTAGGGGTCACCCCCACTTGGGTCTATTTGAGATCACACATGTGGCATGATGACTTTGATGGAATGTGGTTACTGACAAGCTGCTGTGAATTTATGTTCATCAAAAGCCCTGAACCTTGCTCTTTAATCAGCCTGTGTATTTACCTAATACATGAAGATGCCTCCTCCACAATCTGAGGTAGACCAACATCTAACTAACTAATCCTAATTCCTGTTTGTTTTCTGATTTTCCGTTCTAATGCCTGCAAGTACTTCCAATTCTGGTCGGATGATGTGACACACATTAGCTCTTAACAGGTGACCTGCCCTCCCTCATCAGCACGGTGTCTCCCGCCAGGTGTTTCCTATCAGATACAGATTGTGCTCCTCACCTGCAAGTCATGGAGGTCCCACCAGGCATGGCGACTTAAAGGACATAGATCATGATTTTCCTTTGTCCTTTTATAAAATATGGATCCTCTCGCAATCTGTTTTCACTGTGCCTCTTTAAACATCAAAAGTTCCGAGGAGCCCACAGTTAAGAAGCAGATTTGCATGGGGGTCGTTTTCTTTCAGCAAATTACTCTCTAATGATTTGAAATGTGATTTTGTTTTTGCTTTTGTCTTCCACATGTTATTTCACAATCAAAAATGTCACCTGGTCAGCATGGCTCAGTGGTTGAGCATCGACCTACGGACCAGGAAGTCACGGTTCTATTCCTAGTCAGTACACATGCCTGGGTTGTGGGCTTAATCCCCAGTGTGGTGTGTGCAGGAGGCAGCCAAGCAAGGATTCTCTCTCAGCATTGATGTTTCTATCTATCTCTTCCTCTCCTTTCTTCTCTGAAATCAATAAAATTATTTTGAAAAAATGTCTCCAGTGGCATGGGAAAGGAGTCACATGGGGGACAATTTGCATGAAGCAAATAAAAAGACAGTAAGAAAGTTCTCACTTTGAGGAATTTGTTTTAGAAATGGCACCATAAAGTTTTCTAATTTTGGATGAGACACTTACCACCTGGTCTGAGGACTACAGAATGAAAGGAATGTTAAGAGTTCTTTTTCTCTGTGTGACCATACTCCTTTCTCCCCTCAAAGTCACTAAAATAGCAGGTTAGTGTTTAAGAAACAGTGAGACCCAGGTTTTCAATTTCATTTAACTCTCACCTTTGCCTCCAAAAGTTTTCAGACCAGTGTTTCCATCAGACAGGTGCACGCACACTGCCCACCCGGCCCTGTGTGGGCAGACCTGGAGACCAGCAGTAAGGGCACTGGACTAGACCAGGCTGCATCCTTTCCCAGCCAATCGCTGACAATGGGATGGCCAATAGGCATGGACTCTAACCAGCCTACCAACTGAAGGATCTGACTAAATACTCTCCTCCTTTGAGGGCCACTCTCTGAGAGCTCATCACCATTTGCAGAAATGACATAAAATGGAAACTTAATTGACCTTGGACCTCATCATCTTTGTGTGAGATGGGCAACATTCCTGCGTTGAAGAAATTATTTAAAAATAACTTCCAATTACAGAAAGTGTCATCTCTGTGAGACTCCTAAATTTAAAATAGTAATAATAATAATAATAAAAGAGGGGTTCAGTTTTTAAAACAGGTTTTCAGTGCCCATGACTTTGCTCTGTTACTATGCTGAGGACAGTGGCCAGTGGTATCCATGAGTAACCATAACTCTTTGTTGAGGCAAAAGATATTTAAACTTTTAACAAATGAAACAATTTCTTCTCGGCTATGCTAAAGAAATAATTGGGGAGTAAAAATGTGGTTTATGGTCCAAAATGTCATTCAATTGTGACCACATCATTTTCCTCGTTCACACTGTTGGCCCGTTTCCATGAGCCCCATCTAGGAGGAGTTATTGCACTTGGATGCTGCTCACTGTAGCCCAGGACCATGGCCAGTAGGCCCCTATTCCCAGCAGAGAGACCCAGAACATTCTGAGTGGATTCTGACATGACACGGCACCATAGCTCAGACTACTGCATAAAGACCACGTACTTTATAACATCCCTAATTATACGATTGCACAACAGTCCATAACAGCCTCTTACGGACTATGGAGCAAATAATATGCATTTCTAATGGTCTATGATTACGCACTTATGTGATAGCCTATAATCAAGGACTATTGGGTAAATGTATAATTGGGGAGTTTTAAAAATTCATCCTAAAGTACTTCAAACAAATGTGACTGCAATAAAAGAAGACAAAAAGAGACTCCATGTCAGAATGCCATATTTGAGTATTTAAGATTTTAGTGAATCTAAGTTGAAGCAATTGACCCTGGGCTGCATCCCCCTCTCCCTGGTGGCCTTTCTCTGAGTCAGTCCAGCTGTGTGGGCTCCTGCGTGACAGTGGCAAGAGAGAAGCATGGTGACTAACCACAGTGTGTCCCCACAGTTTGAACTGAAAAATAAAATCACACAGTAAACCTAAAAGTAAATTTTAATCCATAAATCTTCTAGAAGATATTGGGAAAATATCTTCTCAACATTTGGATAGGCCAGTGGCCGGCAAACTCATTAGTCAACAGAGTGGCAAACTGTGGCTCACGAGCCACATATGGCTCGTGAGCCGCAGTTTGCTGACCACTGGGATAGGCAGAGAATACTTAATTACCATAATTCTTACTTATTAGATTGTAAAACTTCCATGCATTAAAAGACACTATTTTGAGAGTATAAATGTAAGTCACAGTCTGGGAGAATATATATAAAATGCTCTTAACTATCTAAGGACTTATAATTAGAATATAAAAGAAACTCCCACAAACTAAGAAGAAAGGGACATACAGCTCACTTTTGAAAATTGGCAAGACTTGAGTAGTCAGTTTACAAAAGGAGCTTCCCAATTGATAATAGGCACATAGTTACTCATCAGGGAAATTAAATCCATGGAGAGCTTTCACTCTACTATGACCAGAATGGCTAACAATAATAGACCAACAATACCAAGGTGTGGCAAGAATGCAGAACACCTGGAATGCTCATGTGTTGCTGGTGGAAGTTTAAACTTCTATAACTACTTCAGGAATGTTTTAATAGTATCTATTGAAGCTAAACATATGTAAGCTCCATGATCAAGCCATTCTTTATCTGTGTATACCTCACAAAAAATACATACTGTGCCCACCAAAAACGTAATGGAATGTTATTGGCATCTTTATTTATAATATTCCAACAACCGAGATAATGCAAATATACCTCAACAATAAGATGGGTAAGTAAATTGTGGTATATACACACAACAAAATATGGTGAAATAATATAAAAGAACAATAAGCATATGTTGAGTAAAATAATTCAGAAACCAAAGAAAGCATACTGAACAATAACAGTCATAGGACTAGCAAACCAAATATGGCAACAGAGCTATGATGGAGGTGACTTGTGGGTGGATGTTGACTGTGAGAAGAAGGCATGATGAAGTTTTTGGGTGGTGAAAATATGCTATGCCTGGATCTAGGTGTTGGGATAAATAGTCTAAGTTGGGGATTTTTGTTTGCTTGTTTGTTTGTTTGTTTGTTTGTTTCAGTACATATTTTTGCAAAGTAATGGCTACCTTTGGTCCAGACTACCATTAGGATATCTGTGTGGTGAGCAGTCTTAGAAAACAGAGACAGTATCTCTCCTAGAGCAGAAGGCAGCCTGTCCATTGTAAACAATGGAGATTCGCTGAGATCAAGGCTCCTCTCAGCACAGCCCATGGTGTGAGCAGGTATCATCTGCCCTTCTCATTGCCCACTAGGGATCAGGGCTCAGAGAGGGACCCTGTTACTGACATTCTGATCAAGCCTTCCACTGTGAGAAGGAAACTCCTTCATCTCCGACCCAAGAGTCTCGTGTCTTAAGCAGCATTCATGAAACTGTGGCAAGGTAACATTTCAAACACTACACAGTTCTTGACAAGTGGTGGTTTCTGACTGCATAAATATGTACAATTAAACTTTGTGACAGTTATGGTATGCAAATCATACCACAATAAAATGCAACTTTTAAAAATGTTAACAAAAACACACAGAGCCTAATTATACTCCTATTTCCTAGAAAATCTGGGCCCCTCATTCAAATGTGTAAATAAGATCCCCTACATAATTATGTGGGGCCTCAAATCTGTCAC